>LPNX010066893.1:217474-256040 GCA_001517045.1 Pseudotsuga menziesii
GATACTAGGATAAAGGAGTTTTGACTACCAGAGTATCAACTAAAACTCAAATATAGAATAGTTAGATACTGGGATTGTGTTATTATCTCTCACAGAAGAAGCAACCTCCTCGTTTTTATAGCTTTCTCTGTATATCTCTTTGTGTCTACTACACATGACGGTCTCTGCTATTCATGTTATTGAAATTATGTAACGCCTCTGATATATATATATAGCACTCCAACGACACTTTGTTTTCAACGTGAAGATGGAAGAGGAAGTGCCTTTTGTCTTTTTTTTCTTCCATTAGTTGAGCAATTTCAATTCTGAGTCTCTATCCAATTCCAAACCCACTAAATATTCACCATGAATCACACGCAACTGTAGCTACACATGAGGAGCTATACCAAAGTCTTTGCATAAAGGTAAACAAAAAATATCAACAATTTCTATCCTCACCTCACCATCTCAGCAGATATCAGGATACATCAACGTAACCATTGGAAATACATTCCCAAAGTAGGTTTAATTGAACTCAAAATCCTGAGTTTGTGTGATAATTTTATTCCGACACGAGAATTTCAATAAAGTGGAGATCCAGATCCACCGGTCAATCCAGCACATTTTTTTGCTGGAAAAGTTGTGTGTCATCATAATCAATCACATTCCATTGCATCTGAACATATTTTCCTAACAATGTACCAGAATCGAACGAGTGCAATGGGTTCATTCCATTTTATTTTAATACATTGTTCAAACATTATGACTAGAACAGGTCCCATCCCATTTGACGTTGATGCATTATTCAAATTCGATAAACATATGTTTCAAACATAACGAAGCAGGGACTAATAAATATGTTTCAAACATAACGAAAAGTTTGATTACCTTTATGGTGTTATGATGATATTTATTAACGTCTCGTCAGATCTGAGATCAGTTTTGATTTATCTAACGAAGTTAATGTTCCAAAAAGTTTAGGAGAAACTTTTTAAAATCATTATAGTTATTCTAAATTAAAATGTTATGAAGGTAGGTATACACATAACTCTATTAAAAAGTGATTTTCATTTTCAATTGTCTTTACATTTATCAAATATTTAAAAGATTTTCTTTTTGAAATAGAAATTCAAAGTGGTCTGCCCAATGGAAATTCAAAGTGGCCTGCCCAACCAAACTATATAGGGAAGAGTGAGTGCAATCTGGTCTATCTAAAAAGCCACTAGATTCATAGGTGCCAACTAATTGACTACAATCAGTTTACTTGCACATGAAAGTGATAGAATTAAAGAGCGTATGCATTAACCAGTATAGAATTTACTACATATTATAAGACTATCTGTAAAAACACAAAAACTAGAGATGGAGGTTGTAGAGAATGTTATCTTAATTACTAATAGTTTACATGGAGCACAAAAGTTGAAGAAAGATTTTCACCTCAAGAGATTTAATAATTCTTGGGGATTACCCATCTATAACTCTTGTTTTGATGGTGGAGCCTCCCCCTTCCACCTCCTCCGCCGTCAAAATAAGGGGAGCACCGCTCCATGGGTGCCAAAGGGCCTCCGTTTACTGGTGGCGCGATTCTCAGAATTGTGCCACTAGTAAAGGGAGGCCCTTTGGTGCCCATGGGGCGGTGCTCCCCTTGTTTTGACGGCAGAGGAGGTGGAAGCGGGAGGAGGGTGGAGCGGAAGGGAAGCGGAGATGGAGGATGGCCGCACTGAGTGGGAGGATGGGAGGGGGGAGAAGGGACCGATGGAGGTGGAGAGGTAGAGGGGGGAAGAGGTGAATGGAGCACAGGCGGAGGAGGTGAATTGGAAAATCAATCGTGATAGGTCTAAATTCCAAAAAATCAACCAAAAATCTGTATCAACAAATTAATGGGGAATGTAATAGGTACTATAAGTGGCACTTTGATTGCACGTGTTGCATCGTGATGCTGGATTTAATGGTTTAAAATTAAATGGGACTCAAAATCATCGTGATATGATCACCATGCTTGAGTGTGAGGGCACTGGTTTTGGATATTCCTCTGTCAAGTTCAAGAATGTGTTTAAAAAATAAAAAATAAAAATTTAAAACTTAAAATAATCAAAATTACAAAACTCTTGATAAGGGTAGGTCTTTTTTTAATTAACACTGCATCTCTTAAAAAAATTTGTATTTATATAAAAAAATAAAATAACTAACCCAAAATTTGGTAGAGACTCCTTGAAAGAATAACTAACTTGGAATTTGGTAGAGACTCCTCTCTTGAAAGTGCTAGAAGCTCCTCCTTGTTTAAAACCCTTCCTGAATTGCTGCAAAGTCTAAACAATAATGAATTTATAAGATACATTGAGACAAATGAAAAATCAACAAAACCACAAAATAATGAATGACAACGGTATAAAACCATAAAGCTATCATTGTAAAATTAACTATAAAACTATTCTATTTATTAAAAAAGGAATAAAACTAACATAATTATTAAAAAAAGGAAAAAAACTAACCTATTTATTGAAAAATGAAAAAAACTAACCTATTTATTAAAAAAGGAAATAAAAAACTAACCTATTTATTAAAATAGGAACAAAAAAAAACTACACTATTTATTCAAAAAGGAAAAAAACTAACCTTGAAATTGTTACTAAATTTCTCCAAACTGCATGATGAATAGTAGGAAAACTAAATGATTTATATAATCTAAATTAGGTTTAACATTGATTGTTTTACAAATATGGGATTAAAGAGAAGTTAAATAGCCATTACTTTATTACATATTTCGTATATATAAAAAATTACACAAAACTTCAGTGGTTTTATATGCATGGGGATATAAATATGTAATTATTTAATACATTATTTCATATTTTGTTTATATCATAAATTTCTTTTTTTTACTAGTTTTCTGAATGTGCTTGAAATGCGCCCTATATTTTTGGTGGGAACTTTTGGAGGGAAAAATTTTAACGAAAAAATTGGAGTTAAGTTTTGGAGGGAAGTTTTTGGAGGGAACATTTCGTTCTCATAGCTATAAGATGGTTGATTAACATTTGCACCATTCTACATTTTGGTGAGGTCTATCATTAAAGTTCATTGTCTTCTTTATTAATATTTTTCTTTAATTCTATCTTTTAGTGAGAAGGCATGGACTCATCTGAATTGAATTCTAATGTCAATGAAGCATTGTATTGTTCATCTAGCCAAGCTACTAACAGTGCAAGCAACGTAATCAAACACCTTGTTCAAGAACTTCCATGTTCTAAATATTTTGAAGGAAGCACTAATGAAGGGCAAGAATGTGAAGGTGATGATGATGATGATGAATATCTTCCTCCAAGTGGGGATCCTAAAGAAAATAAGCAAGATGATGACAATTTTCCTCCCAGCGAGGATTTTAATGGGACTGATGATAATTTTCATATAAGTTAGGATTTTAATGGGACCGATGATGATTTTGGTGAGGACGAAAAAATCAATAATGGTGAAGATGATTTTCCTCCAAACGAGGATTTAAATGGAACTGATGATGAGTTTCCTCCAAGTGAGGATGTCAATGGCAATGATGATGATTTTCATCCAAGCGAGGATGTCAATGGAAATGATGATGATTTTCCTCCAAGAGGGGATTTCAATGGAACTGATGATGAGTTTCCTCCAAGCGAGGATGTCAATGGAAATGATGATGATTTTCCTCCAAGTGAGGATTTCAATGGAACTGAGGACGATTTTCCTCTAAGTGAGAATGTCAATGGAAATGCTGATGATTTTTCTCCAAGCGAGGATTTCAATGGAACTGACGATCAGTTTCCTCCAAGCGAGGATGTCAATGACAATGATGATGATTTTCCTCCAAGCGAGGATTTCAATGGAACTCATGATGAGTTTCCTCCAATCGAGGATGCCAATGGAAATGATGATGATTTTCCTCCAAGCGAGGATTTCAATGGAACTCATGATGAGTTTCCTCCAATCGAGGATGCCAATGGAAATGATGATGATTTTCCTCCAAGCGAGGATTTCAATGGAACTGATGATGAGTTTCTTCCATGTGACGATGTCAATGGTAGTGATGATGATTTTCCTCCAAGCGAGGATTTCCATAGAACCGATGATCAGTCACCTTCAAGCAAGGATGTAAATGGAACTAATGATGATTTTCCTCCAAGCGAGGATTTTCTTGGAACCGATGATGAATTTCCTCGAAGTGAGGATTTCAATGGCACCGATGATGACTTTTCTCCAAGTGAAGATTTTAATGGCACCGACGATGATAATCCTCCAAGCGAGGATTTCAATGGAATCGATGATGATTTTGTTGATGATGAAGCCACCAATGATGAAGACAATGATTCTCCTCCAAGTAAGGATGTTATAGGCACCAATGATGTCAATGTTTAATTTCAAGAGTTCCCCTTCAATGAAGAATTTAGTGGGACCAATAGTGTTGATGCTCACATTGATCTATCCGCAAGTGATCAAATTATTACTGATCATGACAATCATTTTCATATTGAATTTAGTGATCATGTTTTCAATGAGGGGGGTCATATTTCTCACAATGAAAACATTCATTCTGATGAGGTTGTTTTTGCAGAAATAATGGTCCAAGAAAGGCAGAGACATAATCCAACAATGAGCAGGATTAAGTGTAGGACTAGACCTTTTTATGTCAATCCAAATCATTCCAGTTATACAAGGTCTAGGAAAGAATTGCTCACAAGTCCAAGTTCCATTACTCATTTAATTTCAAGTGAGTGTTGCCACAACAATTGTTTGAAGGGTATAGGCTACAATTATTCCTTGGAGAAAAGGAACGTGTATTTATCAATGAACAAAAGTATGCAAAATTCATATTTAGTGGGGTGTATGATTTCTACAAGGACAGGTTATGATTATCGCGTTGGAAATGTTCTTCTTTGTAGAAAGGCATTCAAAAGGATTCACTCAATTGATAATCTTAGATTATCAAGAATACAACAAGACTAGAAAACGATCCAACATTTTATTCTGATGATTATCAGGGACGGATCACTGGACCATCAACACACATCGCAATATCATGGATGCATGATTTCTTTTCAAAGCATGGAGAGAGTATGCAAATAGAGAAACAATACACATTCCAAGTAATTTCACAAGACAAGAAATCTACAACTTATACAAGGATTATGTTCAAGGTTGTCAAGGAAATGCAAACTTCATCAAATATGCATATTTCACAAGAGTATGGAAAAATAAGTTCAACAATGTCCGCATTCCTAAGAGGTCAAGGATCGGGATCTGCAGTACGTGTGATTCTCTTAAAGAAAGGAGGGATAGATCAGAAGGGATAGAAAGAGGTATGTTTAAAAATTTGTTTATTTTTTTAGATAAATGTCAAATATTAAAACAAGTTATCAATATTTTTGTATATGTTCTTTGTAGATTCCATAATTAATTCACTGCAAGAACATCGTAATCAACAATCAAATGAACAACAAAAGTTGTACAAACATCGCAAGAAGTGTTATGATGCTCCACATAAGTATATGGGTTTGATAATTGATGGCATGGATCAGAAAAAAACACTCTTGCCACATTTTGTACATGTGCCAAAGAATATAAAGGAGGAAAATTTTATTCAGTTTCACTTGGTTGGGTGTATGGTTTTTAATGGTGAAATGTTTCCAAGGGTTTACTTTACAGCTCCAAACATTCACAATGATGCAAATTTGACCATCACCATAATTCATCATGTCCTTTCTCATTGGCCTGGTGATCTTCCTGAAGTTCTATATTTGCAATTGGACAACACAAGCCGAGAAAACAAAAATCAGGTCGTGTTTTCTTATCTAAACATGCTTGTTGAATTGGGAATTTTTAAAAAGGTAAAAGTTGGTTTCCTTCTTGTTGGGCATACACATGATCATATTGATCAAATGTTCAACCATTTTGCAAGGACATTGAGGAGGAAGAAATTCGGGAGCCTACCATCATTGATTGAAATTGTAAGGAAAGTATACCATCCAGAACCTGTTGTACAAAAATTGGAAGAAACTGTTGACATGCAAAGATTTATTTTTGGATCGCATGGTGAAGAAAGGTGCATTGAAAACTTAATGACATTAGCTTTCAACATCAATTTTGTATAAAAAATATTGATGGAAAAACACTACTATGGGGAAAGAATTACTCAACTAGCACAGAATGGGGGCCTTCATCAGGTTTGGCATTTTTGAAATTCATCCCAAATCGTCAAATGTATGCTTCAAATTTATTGTTATTGCAATCATCTTCAGAGATTCATAATGCAAGGCGACACAATAGATATGTTAATTCTTCTCAATGCATGGAATAAATAAAAAAATCTATTGAAGATACATATGAGTACTTTAATGTCGCTGATTCTGTATGGTGGGAGTCTTTTTTCATGGAGAAAAGTGACATAATTTCAAACTCTACAAATGTAGATATATATTTGAAGTCTCCATTTACTTGGCCACAAGTAACAAATGAAAACGAGGAAACAAATGTTGAACCTCAAGGTGTTGAGTTTTCTCAAGTAGAGGAAAGAGAAATGTATATTGGCTCTAGAAGATCATCTGCAAAGCGTCGAGAGATGGAAGACCTTTATAAGGGCTCAGTACAAGATATCAAGGAGGGTTGCATGATTGCAGTTTTGGCTATAGATGATGCATGTGATTATCCTTTGTGGATTACAAAAGTTATGAAGGTGAATAAAGAAAATGAAGAAGTAGTATCAATAGAAGTACATTGGTATGCAACGGATACACACCCATTTGATGGTGTGTACAAGGCAGAGATGGTAGTTGAGAAAAGGGTTTGCAAAAAGAGAAAAAGAAAGGGTCAAAAAATAAATCGCCGTCGCATTGACATATTGAAATTAGAGGAAGTTGATATACTTGGTTATGATTTCAAGATGACAAAGAAAGGCACTCTTCACTCGAAGACTCTAGAGATTATCAAGAAGTTTCTTCCAAAAGAACAAGTTGCAAGATGGGAGTCTCCTCAACCAAGTCGTAGATCTAGAAGGAATATGACAACTGAAATGATGGGCATAGATGTAGACTCAGACGGTGTCCCCATTGATAATAGAGAAGAATATGGGTCATCCACATCTTCGTCCAGCCCTTCATCCACAGAAAATGTAGATTCTGATGGGGTGTCAGATTCCATGGATGAATTTCAATAATTTCAAATGAAACATTTTAGATGTTTTCTATTAGTATGATGTTTGTAATTGAAACTCTGAAGGAGATTTTGAATATTTATATGAATCATTTGTTCTTGTATAGTATAATATATGATTTTATTATGAACCACATCATAAATTCTTTGATTTTATATGGTTAGAGTGGTGAAATTATTTATGGAATAATTTTGTTTGTTTAATATGCAAGTTTCGCAAAATTTGTAATTTATATTTTTGAGAAAAAAATATTTTTCCAATTTAGGGGTTGATTTTAAAGTTTTTGTAAACAACAGTATGGGATGTTTGGGCATGGCTCTATTTTTAACCCCGAAAAAAAAAGTGTATACTGGTATCAACACTTTTCTATTTAGGGGTGTTTTTGGTGTTTTTTTAGCAAAAATCATCGTTTTTATGCCTAGAGTTCTCGTTCTTAGTATAAATTTCTCGTTTCATAGTATAAGTGGTTTTCTATCTCGATTCTTCTCATCACATGAAGTTCTACAGAGTCAATCCTGTAGGCCTACCCTTCATGTAGGTCTTCATCAGCGCTTATATCTGACACTTGAGTCAGAATGGCCCGCCCAGCTCTTACATCTAACCTCACCTTGTCAGAAAGGCATGCCCAGCACTCACATCTGACCTCATCCTATCAGAAAGGCTGAGCACTCACATTTGACCTCATCTTGTCAGAAAGGCTCAGCACTTATATCCGACCATGTGAAAGCACACCGCATCAAAAAGGCTCTGCAGTTACATCTGGCCTCATCTTGTTAGAAAGGCACATCACTTACAATAGACCATGCTCAAAAGCACCACATCGAAAGGGATCAGCACTTACAATACAACCATGCACAAAGCACTGCATCAAAAAGGGCTCAGCACTTACAATCTGACCATGCACGAAGCACCATATCAGAAAGGGCTCTGCACTTACAATATGACAATGTTCAAAAGCACCGCATCAGAAAGGGAATGCACTCACATTTGATCATTAAGGAACTAATCCTACCATCACATCAAAATGGCCCCCAGTCCCAGACTGAGCTACCTGGTAACTGACCAGGTGCCTCCATTCCTAGAATGGAAGTTGCCCTTACATCTAACCTACTCATCAAAATGGCCAACACTCACATATGACATGGGCAGAACCTAATCCTTTATCCATGATAGAATGGTTCAGCCCTTACATATGATCAAGTGGGAACACATCCCTCTATCACATCAGAATGGCTTCTCAGTCCTAGACTAAGTTTTCCTGGTAACTGACCAGGTGCCTTCATTCCCAGAATGGGAGTTTCCCTTACATCTGTTCTACTTGAAAGAAGGGCCAGCACTCATATCTGACATGGAAGGAACCAATCCTCTCACCATGACAAAATGGCTCAGCCCTTACATCTGACCATGGAAGGAACCAATCCTCTCACCATGTCAGAATGGCTATGGGTCTCATCACTTTCTCTTGGAGGAAACCTCAATCTGGAGAACACCAAGCTTCTCCTTGAAGCACTCGAACTTCATCCTAGCCAATGGCTTTGTCAATACATCAGCTATATGTTCCTTTGTTGCAACATACTGGAGATTCACTGCTCCCTTCTACACCATATCCCTGATATAATGATACTTGATCTCGATATGCTTCGACTTGTCATGGAACACTGAATTCTCTGACAAATTCACATAAATCTGGTTGTCACAATGTATACAAGTAGTATTCAACTGGAGATCAAATATATCAAATAGTATCTTCTGCAGCCATACTTCCTCAAAACTAGTTGAACAAGATGCGACATACTCTACTTCATTTGTACTCAGTGCCACAGAGGATTACTTCCTGCTAAACCAAGAGATCACACCTGATCCCATACTGAAGCAACATCCCGAAGTGCTCTTCCTATCGATGGCACTGTCTGCTCAATCTGAATCAAAATAACCCCCCAGGTTAATCTTCCGATTCGACTCATACTTGAGCCCATAATCAACTGTACACCTTAGGTACCTCAGAATATGCTTTACAAAAATCAAGTGAACATTTCTTGGATCTGTCAAGAACTTGCTCAAGGTGTTCATAGAAAAGAAAATGTCTAGTCTCATGTTCGTCAAGTACGTCAATGACCCAATCATCTGATGATACATCATAGCATCAACTGACTCTGATGAAGAATCACTCAATAGTTTCAGGTTCGATGCCATAGGTGTTGCCATGGCTTTGTAGTCCATCATCCCAAACCTCTTTAGGATCTGTGACTGCATACTTCCCTTGTCCAAGGAAGATTCCATCCGCACTCTGCCACACCTCCATACCTAGAAAATAATGCATCATACCCAAGTCCTTCATCTCGAACTCAACAACAAGCTTTCTCTTCATATCAGAAATCAACCCATCCATACCTGTCACAAATAGATCATCTACATATAGTAGACGCATCACTGGGTTGCCATCTTCAACCTTGTAGTAAAGGTTGGAATGAGATTTACTCTTGGTAAATCCCAAACTGGATAGAAAGCTATCAATTTTGTCGTACCATGTCCTAGGTGTCTATTTCAAACTGTACAGGGCTTTCTTTCAATCTACATAGATGAGACTCCCTGTCATGTGTCTCAAAACCGAGCGGCTGCTCCACATACACTTCCTCTTCCACTAAACCATTCAAGAAAGCAGTCTTGACATCCATCTGGTGTATCTTCCATTTCATCATTGTAGCCAGAGCAAGTACTGATCTGATGGAAGTGTATCTGGCTATAGGTGTAAATGTTTCTTCATAATCGATTCCTTCTTTATGAGAGAAACCCCGTGCCACAAATCTTGCCTTATATTTTTCAATGCTACCGTCTGCAGCATTCCTGATCTTGTAGATCCATTTGGAAGTTACAAATGACTTCTCTTTTGGTCTTGGGACAACATCCCAAACATCATTCTTCATGATCGACTGATATTCTTCGATCATAGCATCCTTCCATTCTTTCTGTTCTGCCACTTGTTCATAACTGGAAGGTTATTTGTCAATGAAATCGCATAGTAAAGCTACATACCCAGAGTAGGATCTGGTCCTCTTTCTTTCTATGTGACTCTCTTCAGGAGCCCCATATCTTTCTTCACCTTAGATAAGTTCTCGTACCTAATTAGGTTTCCTCTTATGAGGATTCTTCTCTAGAGGTGGATCTACAGGTCTTTGTGGTTCTTCAAATTCTCGATATTCTTCTTGAATTTCTTCATTCATGGTTGTGTCATGAATTCTGGGTGCTTTTGCTTCTTTGGGTTCTTTAGTAGGTCTCTTTCTGGATTTGTTGTAAGTTGTTTCTTCATCAAATGTCACATCCCTACTGATGTCAATCCTCTTGTATCCTGGGAAATAGATTTTATAATCCTTCGAGCTTTCAGAGTATCCCACAAATATACCCTTCTTTCCTAAAGGATCTAATTTTGTTCTCTTCTCTTTTGGAATGTGTATGTATACAGGACAGCCAAATATTCTAAGATGGCTGAATTCTGGTTTCTTGCCAGAGAAGACTTCTTCAGGAGTCTTGTTCTCGATTACTCTATGTGGAGTACGGTTCTGTACATACACCGTTGTTCTAGCAGCTTCTGCCAAAAGATGCATAGGAAGATCTTGATCATGAAGCATTGCTTTTGCAGCTTCCATGATAGTTTTGTTCTTCCATTCTGCAATCTCATTCTATTGTGGATTATAAGGAGTAGATGACTCCCTCTTAATCCCTGATTCTTTACATAGCTCTTTGAATTCATTTGAAGTGAATTCTCCTCCATTATCTAATCCAAAAGTCTTGATCTTCTTTTTCAGTATGGTTCTCGATCAAGGATTTGAATTCCTTGAATTTTTTGAATACTTCATCTTTGTTCTTCATGAATTAAACCCATGTCTTCCTAGAAAAATCATCAATAAAAGAAACATAATATGCATACCCGGTTAGTGAGCTTGATGACATAGGACCGCATACATCGGAGTGGATGATTTCCAATATTCCTTTTGCTTTGCTTTCACTACTTGGAAATGTCTTCTTTGTGTTCTTTCCTTTCGCACATCCTTTGCATACCCAATCATGTTTTTCTTTCTTATCCGGAAGACCTTCAACAGCTTTGCTCACAAGGGGTAGTGCTCTGTAATGCACATGTGCAAGCCTTCTATGCCAAAGTTCACTTGGCTCTACTGTGTCATGGACCAAAGCTTGTTCTAGATGGCCCTTCAATTTGTACAAACCTCCTTCTTGTTCACCAATCACTATTGCATCATAAATAGTATTTCCTTTTGGCCACATGATGACT
Organism: Pseudotsuga menziesii; assembly: GCA_001517045.1. NCBI lineage: Eukaryota > Viridiplantae > Streptophyta > Pinopsida > Pinales > Pinaceae > Pseudotsuga > Pseudotsuga menziesii. Next base: position 228,913 of record LPNX010066893.1, read on the forward strand.
TGACCATATATGAATGCAATCCTAATTCCTTTTGAATCCAATGCTGATATTGAGAGAAGATTCTTCTTGAGTCCTGGTACAAACAATACTTCTTTCATTGTTAGATACTTTCCAGAGTCTAATTTGTAGGAGGATTCCCCACTACCTTTTATTGGATATTGGTAGTCATCTCCTAGCTTCACCTTGTGAGGTGATTCATGTTTTGAGAGCTTCAAAAAGGATTCCTTGAATCTAGTCATATGTTTGGAAGCCCCACTGTCTATAAAACAATCATCACTTCCATGAGTAATGTTACCTGTGAGAGCAGAGAGCAGAAAATATTCATCCTCACTTGAAGAATCTTCACTTTCATATCTGGATCTTTTCTTGGATGGTTCATCATCCTTTGCAACATGAGCATGATGTATTTTCTTACTTCCCTTCTTCTTGTGAGAGCTACTTTTGTTCTTAGGACAATCTCTAGAAAAGTGTCCTTTTTCATCACATGTATAGCAAATGTATTTAGACCTATCTCTAGGCTTTCTAGAGTTATTCCTGTGATGAGAGTACTTACTTTTGTAATGGTTGGATCTGGATTACTTGGATTGTACTATGAGAGCTTGATATTCACTTCCCATCTTCTCTTCTCGAGCTACTATCTGAGCTTCTTCTTGAGAACATTTTTCCCACAGTCTGTTGAACTTGAATAACTTATTTCTAGCACAGATCCCTTGAATGAAAGAGTCCCATGTCCTAGGGAGACCATTCAAGGTGGTCATCACAATTTCTACATTCTCCACTTCTTCATCTACTGCTTCCAGTTGTTCCTTGATCTGAGAAACCCTTGTGAAGTAATACTAGATGGTCTCTGCATTCTAGATCTTCACATTCTTTAGTTGATTTCTTAGAGTCATCTTTCGGTTTATGTTCTTCCCTTCAAAAAATTTGGTTAGGGAATCAAACATAGCTTCAGGTGTCTTGAGAGAGGACACCTGTGGGATAAGGTGATCCTTGATAGAATCGGCAATGATCCTCTTTGCCATAACCATCTTCCTCTTATGCAAGGCCTTTTCCTCATCTCCCTCTGGAACTGGAACCTCCTCATGGATGTAGGAGTATAACTCATTCTCTTCCAGGACCAAGGAGATCCTATACTTCCAGGCTCGGAAGTTATCATCTCCCTCAATATTTTCATCAAGCTTGGTATGATGAGACATCTTAACTGAGAACCTCAAATGGAGATACAAAATATTTTAGATCTTACCAGGTTCAAGATGTCGAACCTGAAACTTGAGCTAAAATCCTGCAGTACTGGATTAGGAGCAAATTAGGGTTTTGCTTTTTTGGAGTTCTATCTACCCAAATGCCTTGAAATTTGTCCCTAACTTCGATTTTGGGGAGGAGATCAATCCAGGCCTGGGCTCACTGAAAAATTCCTCTTTTATGAAAAGCCCTAATTTCTGACAGTAGTGTTGGGTCCAAAACTAAAAAACCTCAGAATTGGATTCTGCTTCAATAGAAAGATGCGCCCTAAGGAGGAGAGTTATTCCACCTTAATTTTGATGAAAATATGTGGAGGAATATCCAAAAACTAGGAATCCCTAGTTCCCACGGCTGCACAGTGTCTTCTTCTCAGGTTAGCTCTGATACCATGTTAGTTTTTCAACATTAAGCTAGCTTTATTAGGATCTTTAAATGAGAGAATAACAAGCACAAAAATCAAACAGAAGAGACAATGAACACAGTTTTTTTCCTCAGGGAAACCATAAAGGAGAAAACCCCGCAAATTCCTCAGGGATAGAATCAACACCAAAATAGAAAAGCCCAAAACAGTAAGTGATATCTCGACAGCAGTAATATTCTTCTTGTCTAGCCCCAGTGTCTTCTCCTTCCTCAACTATGTGGTACACTTGAGTGTGTATGAGTTGTGTGATAAATAGAGACTCCAGTTCTCTATTTATACTAATCCTGGCATGACTAAAACCCTAGTAGGACCGACCTCTACTAGGATATTCTAATAAGCCTAGTGCCCCGGAACTGCGGGGACTTTAACCCTTAGACAATCAAAGGATTACCCACTATGACTTGACATTACTTGTTTACATAATAGATCCTCCCGATCAGAACATTGGGGCATGACAACATGACTCAATTACATAATAGATACATCCTAGAATAAACATCGGGTTACAAGACATAAGATACATAGATGAATACATTCCGAATTTACAAATACATCAACATATAGCATATATAGTCAATCATGTATAAGCAATCCAATCCATCTATGGATTGAATATTCATATTCAAAATGCAGATGAATTAGATAGGAACAGATATTTATATTAATAAATCAGAGATAGAATAGTGACAAACTCTGTTGTCACTTCTGTGAATCGGAGAAACCAAGTCCTCCACCTGGGCCTCCACCACTTCAATCCTCCATCTCTCGATAACAAGCTCACAAAATAAAGGAAATATTGGGAAGCACACTATGGTCTCCAAGGGACGAAGGAATGCAGACTCAAGTATAAGAAAATTTGAGGAATCAGTGGACTATAGTCTCCTTACTCTTCAATTTATCCTCTTCAATGTATCCAAGGGGTTCCTTATATATCTTTTAAAAGAGGTAATGGAGGGTCAAATATGAGCGTTCTCAAGGAATTTGGAAGGATAAGAGTCAATTTATTCAGACTCAAGTGGGGAAAACTCCAAAAATATATGTCATTTTACACACATCCCGATGTACACAGTTTTGGGGTCAATATCTGCGTATACATGTGGGTATTTCTTTAAAAGTCATGTATAGGTATAAAAATGCAATTTTTGGGAATGAATTTGGAAAATCAAAGCATAATATAAGTCCATGGGGTCCAAGGACTCTACAGAGGGATAGGGAAGGACATAAATGTGTGATATACCTGGTGTGGTAAAATTAGCTATAACAACCCCTGAGCTAAACTATGCATGCCAAGAGTGGTGATAGTAAAAAATAAATTCGAGCTCTCCATTGAGAAATCCTTACCTAACATAGAGTGCACACACAACAAGCAATTCATTCCTCTAGCATATTCAGTGACGTCCCATCTGCTAGCATATGCTGTGTTATTTATTTTGTTTTCACCTAGGTTTTTTACAACTAACAGACAATTCCACAAGGGATTTCCACTCCATTACCTCTTGATTCCCCTATGGTGAGTCTAACGTCATAATGGACTTCCCACTCCTCTTGTAATAGTTTTGGGAGTGACCGTTCACGTCCCCCACTCCTGCATGCATAGTTTCATCATTCAACGTGGTTGTTCCTTTCATTCATATTTTTATTCCAAGCATTATGATTCAGTTACATTTGTCCTTCAAGGACCTATTGGCATATTATGGGTCTACCAATCACATTAATAGTCTTTCAAAATTTATTACAAAATTGGGGGATATTACAATAATGTTTTTCATGTTTCCATTTTGAAGAAGTATGTTCATGATGCTACTCATCTAATTGACTAGAATGTTATATAGGTGGAACCCAAAGGAGATTTATAGGTGGGACCGAAGCGTATTCTCAATAGGAGAGAACTTTTACTCTGCAACCATACCATCAGACAAGTCAATGTGCAATGGAAGAACTTTAGTCCAAAAGACTCCACTTGGGAATTGGAAAGTGATATGCGGGAGGCATATCCATTCCTATTTCAAGATGAAATAATGGAATAATAAAGACATAAAAATAATAACACCAAGTATGATGTTATCCTCTAAAGGGAGGTGTTTGTAATACACTGAATTAAAATAAATTTTTATTATTCTTTTTTAATGTTTTATTTTTTAATATTTTTTACAAGAAAGTAAAAAATAGATGTAACAGATTGTTCGTATTCATTAATTAAAAATACTCGAGGGAGTTAGAACTGAAATAGTTGTTGAAATAGTGTTTGCTAACCCAAAGGGGGAAAAGATAAGTGAATAAATCTATTGAGTCAGAAATCAATATGCAAGAGGCATCCTCCCCAAACTCGGGTCACAACTCCTTGTGCAATGATAAAGAGAAGGAGGCTCATAAACGACCAAGTCCTAGGCAAAATACTATACAATTGTATGTCCATTCAACAAGCAAGAGGCTACAATTTGATGAGGAACTAATATGTTATTGCAAGAGATGGTGCATGGAGTGCATTTTTCCCTTGTGGTTCATCGAATGGGATCAAGGTTTCTGGAGAAAGTGATACTTGGATTCTCGAGGAGTTAGTTCGGAGGAATGACTATTACAATTCTTTTCCCGACAATGGTGTCCAGTTCCCCATTTTACTTCTTATCTACGCTAGACTTGTTTAAAATTACTTATGAATAATATTTGTTCTTTCTACGGTAATGGTAATATGTATCTATTCTTATTCTCTTCTCTATTGTATGTGATCATATGAGTTAAATTGATCGTAAGTATTATGTGTAGGTTCTTGACCTTAATGTTTTTATAACAAACATCTTTCAAGGAATCCATACCTAAATCATATCTTTGTGTAGTAGGGGTAGTACTGTTAGCGTGACTAGGATTTCTAAACAAAGAGTTGTCATAGATATGGATAAATGTTTTAATTCATATTGTAGATGTACAATTTCAACATTTTAAATGTATCTACTTTTCAACTAACCATTTTCTTAGGAGTCAAAGGTTTCCTACATAGTTAGACCTGGTATTTTTATATTTTAAAGACTATAAATTTAGAAACATTATTTCAGAACTATATTAATATTGTTTCAAGAAAAATTTAGTTAAATTACAGAATGACTTTCACTAGTTAACATAATAAAAATTATAGACAAAATGCATAATCAAACGAAATCAAATAAAACAACAGAGTATCAATTTGCATAATCTGTAGTTTAAAAAGACTATCCAAGATAAAGTGATATAAATGCTATCTCATATCAAAACCCCAAACGTATATCATTGTTTACCAAGATCAAAGAAATAATTATAAGCATAACAAAAGTTATAATAATCTAATTATTAAATAAACTAGCTAACATTTACACGTCTGAAGTCTATTAGGAAAAGTATTATAGCTAAATATTTCAGATCTGTTATAACCATTACAATCATCTAACTCATGATTTCACAACCTCTTATTACAGTTATCTAAACTCAAGGCTTGTCTTTTATTTAAAAAATAATAATTAACTGCTACCTTTTCGAAATCGAGTTCAAATATCTTTCATAAAAAATGAAACTCTCCAAATTACCTAGTATGTGACAGGAAGACCATTGCAAAATTGAATCCATTGTATAAATAAAATTATGACAGAAATTATCATTAACAATGAAAAACTCACAAATGATAAGTTGGTACAGACCCATAGGGGGTCATTTAAATTTAATTAAAGATCAAAATAAACATATATTTTTTGAAACTAGATCGGCTATAATTCCATCAAAGATGGTGTCCAAAGTTCCCTAAATTCATAACTCATAAAAAGAATTTACAAAAATGTTGAAACTGGAGTGGTTGTAAGCACATCAAAGATGGTATCCACATCCCATTTTAACCCATAACTATTAATCTTGCACGTTGATATAGGAACAAATAATCAATCTCATAAAGAAATAATCAACAAATAACTCAGAAATGGTTTTAATTGGAACCAAAATTGGTTTCTTCTCTGTATATTTAATAAATAATGAATGGTTACAATAACAATGTCAAGCAATAGCTTGCATCAATGAGGAATTCGAATAGCTAAGGAGGTCATTCGAAATCAGTGAGTGAGTCTGGCTTAACTGACTGCAAGCCATTGGTTCACACTCAGTTGACCACTTGACCAAAACCCTAATTGACTCACCAAACCCTAACTGAAGTCGGAGTGCAATAAATGATTGAATCTGAACTAAAGGAGATCAAACACATGTCATAGAAACCCAACCATCAAGTGCTAGTTCTCAATGACTTCAATGAACCCCGATGAGGTTAACTGAAGCTGAACTGATCATCAGAAGTTGGTGGAGGCACCCTTGTTGACTCTAGATCATTAAATAATAATAAATAATCATTAAATAATATATTTAATGAGTGGAGGCACTTTAACTGACTGGTTGAACTGATTGTAACTACTAGTTAGCAATTAGGTTCATTAATATCACTCAGATCACCCTCGCAGTGCTCCAGTTAGCCTCCTTGACTATAGGAGAAGGTTAAGTTAGCCTCCTTAACTGTAGGTAGGAATGGGTGTAACTGGATGATGTCAATTAATGCTCCACTGATGTCAATTAATGTCAATTATACTTAGGATAGTGGTTCAACTAGGCCAATTTGACCAAAATGATTGTGTATGGTGGTAAATGTCTCCAACACCCCCCTTAAGCTATACTTAATAAGAGTTAGAAAACATAGATGCATAAAAATGCTAGGGCCATGGAAACTAAGGCCATAGGTCACCCTGTACAATGCTAAAACTGAAACAATGCTCAAAACAAACTAACTGAGGAAAAGAAGGAAAACCTAGTGGGAAAAACCCCCCTCAAGCTGAACACTGAAAGTAGTCTGAATCAGCCTGATGAAATCACCCCCAACAGTGAGCAGAGGTAAGTGAACTTCTTTTCTGAAAATATCTCAGTGTAGATGTCTACAATATGCTCATCAGTCGGGCAGTATTGTAGAATGATGGTCCTATCATGCACTAGCTCCTTGTTGTAGTGCATGTGAATCTCTACATGCTTGGTCCTCTGCCTGGTAACTGGATCCATCGATATCGTAATAGCACTCTATTTGTCACAAAATAGGACAGTGGACAAAGTACTCCCAAGATCAAACTCTGAAAGAATGCCTTACAACCAAACTGCTTGGATGCAAGCATTCACCGCTCCTCGATACTTGGCCTCTGCTGAAGATAGTGATATGGAAGCCTGATTTTTGCTTGACCAGCAAATGGGGCCACCACCAAACATGAATACATATCCAAAAGTTGAATTTTGATCAATAGAATCACCCACCCAATTGGAATCTGTGTATCCAACCAACTCTAGCTCGGAGTCTGCAACATAGTGAATGTCGTAGGTCCTGGTTCCCTGAATATACTGGAGGATCCTCTTGGCTACCTTCCAATAAAGATCATGAGGATTCTGCATGTATATTGATACATCATTCATCGAATAATATATATCAGGCCTATAATGTGTCAAGTACAACAAGCTACCAATCAATTGTCGATAGATAGTGCAGTCCATGGGAGGTGTGTGTTTTCCTTCTTCAAGGCTGATCCCTGAAAGGAAAGGGAATGGTGCAGGCCTACATTCAGCCATGTTAAACTTGAATAACATGTCTGAAGTGTATTTGTATTGACCAACCATAATCCCATCATAATTTTTCTCGATTTCGAGCCCCAAAAATTGTTTTAGAAGCCCCAAATCACTCATTTCAAAGGCATTGTGGAGAGCAGTTTTGATTGCTGAAATGGAGGCAAATGTGATACTTGTTATCAGTAAGTCATCAACATATAAAACAATTATAATTATATGACCATAATTCTTCTTTAAATACACATTTGTATCTGATCTACATCTCTAAAAGTTTTGCAAGAGAAGAAAGGCATCCATCTTGGAATACCGCTCTCTTGGGGCCTGTTTTAACCCATATAGTGACTTCTTTAGCTTGCAAAACCAAAGATGGATCAGTGACGTATCCCTTAGGATGATTCATTTATATCTCTTCATGAATATCTCCATGTAGAAAGGCTGACTTAAAATCCATGTGATGCACCTCCCAGTGCTTGGATGCTGAAATTGCCAAAAGAAGGCGGATGGAGTCCATTTTTGCAACCGGTGCAAAGGTCTCATGGTAGTCCACTCCTTGGACCTGAGAGAAAAATTTTTCTACCAGAATTTCCTTATATTTGTAGTTTCTTCCATCAGCAGAAAAATTTTTCTGAAACACCCACTTGCATTGAACCAATTTCCTTCCCGGAGGAAGAGAAACTAGCTCCCAAGTAGTGTTTTTTTGAAGAGAATTCATCTCTTCATCCATGGAAACATGCAATCTCGGATCATTTCCAGCATGGTATTAGGATTTTGGATCTTAAATAGTCATAAAATAGCAAATTTCATACAGCAAATTATCATAACAAGAGAGTGCAATACCTACTCTTTGGAAATCAGACCGAGTTCTCCTTGGATCATCCAGATTTCCAATGTTGTCTCCTGCGGAGGAGAGTGTCTGTTGGGCCCATGTAGGAAGATGATTTTGAAATTTAGGTTCTAATTCAGAATATTATTATTGCTGCACATTGCTATCATAAATCATAGGATCTAAATCAGGTTCATCACCCCCAATTTCATCATCCAAATATTCAGTAGAATAGGAAGAAAATTCAACAGTTTTCTCCTTCACTAGTTCCATCTCTTGAAGAGGCTCATCGAACTTGACACTTCTCTCAATTATGATCTGTTTGGTCTTGATATCCAGCATCTTGAATCCTTTAGATTCATTAGGATACCCAATAAATAGACATTCTATTCTTTGCGGTTGCAAAGCCCTTCTTTTATCAAGCGGAATCCGGGCCCATGCAGTGGACCCAAACACCCGTAGGTTCGACACATCCGGCTTGTGTCCAAAGTATGCTTCAAAATGAGTTTTTCCTTTCATGGTTGAGTGTGTCACCCTGTTATGAATGTATTCTATAGCATGCATGGCTTCAGCCGACAAATTTGTAGCAAGCTTCTTTGACTCCAACATACAGGTGGTCATCTCCTTGAGAGACCGGTTCTTCCTTTCTGCTACTCCATTCTGCTGGGGAGTGTAGGGAATTGAATGCTGGACCTGAATACCACTTCGGGAGCATATGTAAAGAAAATCATTACTGACATACTCCCCTCCATTATCAGATCTCAAGATCTTTATCTTAAGCCCAAAGGCATTTTCGATCAAGGCCTTCAATTCAGAAAATTTTTCACATACTTCTGATTTCTTTTTGAGAAAGAAAACCCATGTATACCTTGGAAAATCATCAATAAAAATCATTCAGAGTCTCAAAATTGGAATGTTGGAGAGACATGAGTTCATTTTCGAGTTGGTAAACCCTCAAGTCATCATGCTTTTCATATAGAGATTTTAATTTGTCCCATATTTCTTTCGGTGTCTTAAAATCTATAAGATGGAAGAGAAGGTCTTGGAAAATAGAGAGGCACAAGAAATCAAAGGTTTCATCCTTCTTGTTCAAGAATCTTGATTTTTCTATGGTGGATCCAGGCTCAACTTTAGTGTCCATGGTGACTCTAAAAAGTCCTTTGGAGCATAGCTGAATCTCCATATTACTTTTCCATGAGTGGAAATTGTATGGAGTCAAGAGATCTGCCGAGGAGGCCATCTGGATGTGCTAGAGCGAATGCTTCACCTGTAGAAACATGAAAATCAAAACAGAAAGTGAAAAATAAGGTCAGACAGCCTACACATTCTAGGATTTCATCACACCTAGCATATTCAATCAAGCAAGCTTGATCAACAAGTTCTTTACTTGGGATATTGAGTGGTAAGCCTTGGCTTCTGGTGCAGTGCTGGATTTTTGAGCTATTGCTCACTTTTCATGGAGAAATCTATCAAAAAGCTTGTTTTTGAGAGATAGATATTCATCCCGCCGTATGCTTTGATACCATATTAATCTTGCACATTGATCTAGGAACAAATAATCAATATCATCAAGAAATAATCAACAAATAACTCAGAAATGGTGTTAATCAAAACTAGAATTGGTTTCCTCTTTGTATATTTAATAAACAATGAATGGTTACAATAACAATGTCAAGCAATAGCTTGAATCAATGAGGAATTTGAATAACTAAGAAGGTCATTCAAAATCGATGAGTGATTCTGGCTTAACTGACTGCAATCCATTGGTTCACACTCAATTAACCACTTGACCAAAACCCTAATTGACTCACCAAACCCTAACTAAATTCAGAGTGAAATAAATGACTGAATCTCAACTGAAGGAGATCAAATGCATGTCATAGAAATCCAACCATCAAGTGCTAGTGCTCAATGAATTCAATGAACCCCGATGAGGTTAACTAAAGCTAAACTAATCATTAGAAGTTGGTGGAGGTGCCCCTGTTGACTCCAGATCATTAAATAATAATAAATAATCATTAAACAATATATTTAATGAGAGGGGGCACCTTAACTAACTGCTTGAACTGATTGTAACCACTAGTTAGCATTTAGGTGCATTAATATCACTCAGATCACTCTCGGAGTGCTCCAATTATCCTCCTTGACTGTAGGTAGGCATGGGTCTAACTGGATGATGTCAATTAATGTCAATTATACTTAGGGTAGTGGTTTAATTAGGACAATTTGACCAAAAATAGTGTGTATGGTGGTAAATGTCTCCAACAATAACCATGCACATACTGAAATGAACTATCACTATGATGGAACACAAAGGTTGCGAATCCCTCTTTCCTATAGGATGAAGACCCGTAAGGGTTTAACCAAAATTACAGCTAGATTATCCTTCATTGCGGAGAAATACGCATTCCTACATGACCCACAAACCCAGCCACCTTTTAAATCAAGAACTCTTACCTCATGGCTATTGATGAGTTATTGTTGCTAACAGGAAGCATCTTTTTGAGGAGTCGCATACAAAACCAGACAACTAAGTAGGGTTATATGTCATCTAAGAAAGAATTTATTTTGATAATGTTGAATAGAATAGAAGTTCCTTTTACTCAACATGATGTGTAAAGAAGTAGGCCTAGTAGGAGGTGATCATGTCACCACCCCTCGTTGGATTTTGTATAACTTACACACCCACGATGCAATCAAAATGTTAACATTTAGAAAAAAAAACTGTAAAAGACGATGATGAAGTTAAAACACTCATCTTGTCTAAATGCAGAGAGGGTGAGGGGTCAAATCCTCCTCGACTCCCTTATCCTTCCTCTTTTTTCAATTAAAAACAAAAACCCCAATCAGTTTTGTTGGACTAAGAGTCCAAAAAACAATGTAAAAACTGTTACAGAACAAAGATGGGCATACCTGGTCAAAGGAATTAAAAGTCCATTAAGTGATGTACCAAATTTGATACACAGTAAACTAGCAATGCCAATACTTTTGGTAGCCATAAACCCGAGTAAGACCTCAACACACCTCGGAAGAAAAAAAAATCGATTAACGACTGGGTAATAGTTTTAACAAAAGAAACTACACATCCCAACCATGGAAGGAATAGCCTTCTTATCCAAGTCTTGTAGACCAAAAAAAAAAAAAACCCTTTTCAGTTTGTAATACAAATGGAGGGCCAAGATTTAATCTCACACAAGTCATTAAATTACTGGATACGCTCTCAACTCACAGCCATGACATATATTTAATGCAAAAGTCAAATCATAACCCTTGTACCTCCTTTAAATTACGTGGCTAAAACCTTATAGTATAACATCTCGAAGAGTATAATTACAAAGATCAAACCTTGACTAAGGTATGCGCACCATAGTTCCTAATTATTAACATTTAAATCAAGTGCTTAAAACCTTATTTGTATGCCTTAAGCAAGGACTATGGTTTATACCTTGGATCAAACATATCAATAATTCATGCTAAAGTAATGGGATCAAGACTATGGTGTTAAACACCATAGTCTCCCAAGCTTTACATACATCAAAGAAATAGGTTTCCAACATCATAGAGTTAGGGAGTGACGGCTAGGGAAGAGACAATCCTTATTTCTAAGAAAACCTTAGAAAACCATATAGTAAGATACATATTCAAATCATTAATAACATCACATGCAGGTGTGGTAGTAAGGTTTCAAATAACCAGATGTAAACACTACATAGATTACAACGTGTCAAATCTAGTAAGATTTCAAATATCAGATATTACACAAATAAATGACAGTGTATTCACGTTGTGGTCAATATTACATGGCACATTGTTCACTTGGTAAATGAGTATATAAATATTTATAAATTTATTTTCTTTTTATTTCGAAAATTATAGGTTTGTGACAGAAAGTGGTCGGTTGTGTTGGCATGGCCTTAGCTAGAATTTTCACTGCCCTTCTTCTTTATTCCTATGATATTGTTCTTATGGAAAGATTCCCCTTTGACCTTCATAAATATGTGAGAACTCATAATAATTTATTCTCTAATATGGGTATGATTGTTAACACTTCAAAACCTAAAGTAATGATTATCAAGTCCAAGAAGGTTAATTATGATAATTTTGATTATGGTAATAACAACTTGGAGGAAATGTCCTCCTATACATATATGGAAATTTATATTCATCACAAATTCAATTATAACTCTATCATTAAAAAAGGATCAATGGAGGATAAAAACCTTGTTTTAGTCTTGAAAACAGTTGTAAGTCAACAAACCTTGTGATCTGGGACCAAAAAAAGTTCCTCTTTGAAACTCTTATCACTATCGTTACTTTATATGCATGTGGGATTTAATGTAGTAGAATCTCTACAAAAATAATGGATAAATATCGAGTGAATCCAAAATCATTTTATAAGTTATAACCCCGATTTAAAATAAAAATACCTTATCCTAGTCTTCTTATAGATGCAGGTCTTCCCCACATTGAGAGAATCACTATGGAAAGGTACTTGATGTACAAGTACAAGATAAATGGCATGGGAGGCGAGAGACTTCCTAAAATTTATTTAATTTATCTATTTAAGACCACTTGCACTCAAGATATTTTGGCATAAAGATAACATATATTGGTCAAACCATTGAGAGATAGACGGAAATGCAACTTTGCAAGATATAAATAGAATTAAAAGTACTATCACAACTATGTTTAAAGAGAAAGTGTGGAGTGAAAAGGGTTTAGAGGTAAAAATGAAGTTTAGATAGTACAAGGAGGCCATTAACCCTAATTTAGAAGACCAAAAAAATATCTTTATTTTAACTAGCTAGAAGAAGAAAACTAACATATAGCCAAAATAAGAATGAAATCTCATGAGATTCGTAGTGAAGCAAGGCACTCAAAAATTCCTGAAACACTGCGGGAGGAAAACATTTGTCATCTCTATGAGACTAAGATCATTGATGATGAAATTCAATTTGTAATAACTCAAAAATTCCAAAAATTAAAAACATTTTTGTTTTAAGATGTTTAGATAAATTTATGACCCAACCTGGATTCACATAGCTTTTAAGAATTATCATAATCGCTACATCCCATGATCAACTTAGGACTTATCCTATAACGTAATTCTGTGAAATATGATACTTAGAAACTTGAATATGATACCTCCATTTATGATTGATACAACACTACACTAGTATACAAGTTTGAAGTCCTATGATAAAATTACTTGTTTTCCTTGTTGTATGTTAAAATTTGTGTGATTATCTTGTATTTCTATAAGGATGGATTCATCATGTTTTAATGTTTTAATCCCTCCTCTTACAAACCCTATTTTGATTCTAGTGTTACAAGTTTATGGGTCTTACTTAGCTTATCTAAGCTAAGGTATTTCTTAACTTGTATTAATGAAGGAGTCTCAAATGAAATATTAGCCCCCTCCCTTGCATTCCCAAACAACTATTGATACAAAGGTGACAATCACTAAGTTGACATTAAAATGACTAAGCAAAAATAACGAGTTCACTCTCAACTATAGAGAGTGACAAAAGAATATTGATCCAAGTGGAGGTAGGTGAAAAGTAAAAGCACCAACGTGAAAGGATCATGGTTCCATCCAGCTAGATAAGGAGTAACAAACCATATTTGAAAATCCAAATGGTTTATTCTTCTGCATAATCCTCTATTTTCTTGAACTAGTGAGGAAAGTCGAGGGATATTGGCCCTTGAAGAAAAAGGATGCACTCGACTTGCCACAGGTTCCTTCATAGAGATGTCGAGCTGAGGGTAAGTTGTTTTTTTTTCAATGCAATTATTTTTATACTGTCAAAATCTTAAAGTTTAACCTCCACCCATTGTTTGACTGGTAGGAGTTTTCATCGGTTTCTTTTCAATGAAACTGGCTTGAAAGAGTGAGCTTGGGTCGAGGGTACCTTGAATTGAAGGGTCATACTTATGTGCCTTGAAACCCTACATTCCTTGACAGTCTATGGTGTGAATCATACAGACAAATATGGAACATTGTTTTCTTTGGTTTGGCTTTGTTTAGGACATACAAGGGTTTATATGAGTCCCCTCTGTTTGATGGTAAACACTCTCGTGTTTTGACACTACATCGTTAATGGAAGAGAAATAATATTTATTTTAAAGGCCTTTGGGCTATGATAAGGGTTTATATAGATAAAATATTTTAAAATCCCCTTTTACATACATAACATGGAATCTATGTGAGAAGTTTTATTACAGTCGTTTGTAAATAGTAAAACTCTTAATGTAAATTTTTAGTGAGGTTTATGAGAAATACAATCACTGTGATTTTCGCTTCTAATTTGTTTAATCCTTAAAAAACTCTCTAATGTATTACAATAACATGATGAATTTGTTATTTTCTCTACAAACAATAAACACTAAATTGTTTTTGAAAACTATAATCCTTTCGGCTATGTGAAAATGATACTGAGTAATTATTATTATTCATATGTATTTTAACTTTTATGGGTCTTAATCCCTTTATTGAAATCCATTGCGTCTCAACTCCAAATATGTTGCTTTTTGCAGGTTTAATTTGATTGTGTTTAACTGTGGGAAAACCCTTTACTGTAAAAAGAATTTTTTTTGGGTTAAAATTGAAAAGACAAGAAATATTTACCAAGGATGTCGATAGCTCTGTTTAACCTATTTTTTATTTCTGTATGAGTTTATAAGAAAACTAAAGGAATGCTAATAAATTATTATTTAGGTATAATACCTAATATTAGGTGAAGAGATATATATTAAAATGATATTGGTTTCTTGTAATATTATGAATTTTGACCTTAACTATAATGGGCTTGATCCCCATTCCATATGAGTTACTTTGATGTTTCTTTTTATATATTGGGTGTATGCCCACTACATATGAGTTATTTTGATTAGTTATATAGATTGGGAATAAGCCTATGCACAAGTTTTATTATCTTGTATATGTTAATATATGTTGGGCGTGGACCTTGATGGACAAGGAGTATTGTTGTGGTACAATGTACTAGATTTATTATTGTGTGATTAGAATATACATGTACCGAGATGATTATTGTGATGCAATGTGCAGAAGATTGAATGAATTATTGATTTCTATAACATGTTATGCGTATTCCTTTAAGCACATGAGTGATGATATTTTGTGTTAAGCATAACCTCTCGAGCGCATGATTTATGAGATCTTGTGTTGACCATAACCTCTAGAACACATGATTTATAACATTGGAAGTGTTGGACATAACCCCTAGAGCATTCCAAACTGATGTTGAGCATAAGCTTTGGAGCATCAGATACCTGGCCATTATATCACTAGGTGTATTATACAAGTACTTCCTAGTATTAGTGTTGAGCGCGAGGATCTCTAATTGCACAGTTGTCATTGTTGTGAAATTTTTTCAAGAATTACAAAGGAATAACCGGTGGATATGATGGCTAGACAAACTCAGTGAAATACTAAGGTACTGATGGCATGGCATGGCATAGTTGAGGATGTGGCATGACACATATGATGACATGGAATATGATGGTGTCCTAATGATGATGTCATAAATTTTCATTTATAACAAACGGAATGGACGAGATCGACATGGATTATAAGACAACATGAACGATTGATGTGAAGACTTCCAAGATAGTGTCAAAAATATGATGTGGAATGACACATATGATGACATCGAATATGATGGTGTCCTAATGATGATTTCATAAAATTTCTTTTATAACAAATGAAATGGATGAGATGGACATGGATGATAAGACAACATGAATGACTGGTATGAAGAATTCCAAGATACTGTCGACAGTATGATGTAAACAATGGTTAATGAAACAAATAATGGAGTTCGAGTGGAAGTAGAGATGCAGTATGAATGAAAAATCTTGTTAGACAAATGAAGAGTGGAACTACAGAAGAGTGAAATGAACAAAAGATAGAATATATTTAACAATCGAAGAATAGAGAAACTACATTTGCGAGAGTGTTTATAAATTCTTCAGAGAAACCATATCTACCAAAGTGTTTATAAATTCCTTATAATCAGTAGCATGATGAAATTTCTATCTATATAAATATTAAAAAGTTTTAGAAACAATTGGAGAGGATTTCTGCAAAGAAATCGTTCAAATTCGCAAAATCAGGGTGATATCTGCATTCGATCTAAAATTGACAGCTAGGAATCATCCCGCATGAGATCCGACAATTAAGGATCAGTTTCACAACAATAAATATCAAACAATTTATATTATTCCCGCACTATATCCAATGGTTAAGGATTAATTCCAACATTCAAGCAGAAAATCCAAAGTTCTGCAAAAGGTCAAGATCAGATGCCTGAGATTAGTTCTGCTAAAAGAGATCGACGGTGCGGAAGAAAAAATATGGAAAGGGAATTGTGGAAGTAACGTTTAAAGATTCTATCAACCTAAAATTGGCAACCCACAATCTAGAAGATCGAAAGTCAGGAAAGAATCCACAAAATATTGATGGTGCAGAAGAAAATTGCGGAAAGAAGCTTGCGAAAAGGAGCTTACAAAAAGAATCTTACAGAAAGGATATTGTGGAAAGAAGCTTGTGGAAAGGATATTACGGAAATTTGAGATATGATTTGAGGAAATGTTACATTTTTGCATCTCGTAATATGCATCTTATCTCAGTTCAACGGTTACAGAAGAGCCTGTAGGAGCTCAATGGTGCGAAACGATTGGTGTGGAAAGACAACTACAGAAATCACGAAAAGACATTTTCGAAAAGTCACAAACCCACATTCTGCAATACGCATCTTACCTCAGATCAACGGTCAGGAAAACGCCCGATGAATATCAAGGGTGGGGAATCGTTATTGAGGAAACATTTGTGCAGAAATACAATTTCGAGGAGGAAATTTGTGTGCTAGATAGACAGATCAGAGAGTCTTAAACTTAGGTCAACAACCTAGATTGATTATGGAGAAGGAGATTGCGGAAGCACTAGAAAATGTTTACTTGAGATACGGAAATGAATTCTGAGGTGCTGAATGAATGAAAGGGTGCAAAAGAATGTTATGGTTCGATATTTACATGTAGTAAAAATTTCCTACAATCCTTACAAGTGATGCCCACAAATATGAAGAGATTATACACCATTATTCGAAGAGTATCTGATGGTTTTAATTTTAATAATTAAATGTTCATAAACAAAATTATGATAAGTGTGATTATTAGATTTGAAAGGGCATGTTTGTGAAAGGGTGTGTTTCAGAACAATACGTCTGCAAGAATACACAAAAGTATGAGTAAGAGAAAGGGTCTCAAGTTCTAGATCAGAAAATCAGAAACAAAGACTAGTGGGTGTGAAGGAGAATGGAGGGAAAAAAAATATTGCATATTACATAAAACGTATTAGGGTGGTAAGGTGGTAGGGTGGCGCTAGGGAACGCAATAGGCCCATGAGGCGTTGTTTCCTCCTTCAAGCAGAAGATGGTAAATAGGGTGTAGGAGCATCATGTCAGTCATATCAGACAAAACGTGGTGTCATAGCATCCTTTTAGTAGAATCTAATAAACCATCAGGTCATAGCCTCCTTCCAGTGGTAGCTGGTAAATAAGGTGGCGTAGCACCCTTTCAGTAGCAGCTGATAAACCAAGGGGTCGTAGCCTCATTCCAGTATTTGTAGGTAAATAGGGTGTAATACCATCTGTGTCTGTAGCAGCAGGAATAACTATTCGTCAATAACAATTTTCTAGTATTAGGACGTATTGGTGGTTTACCCTACTAGCATTCCATGTTACAATTGTGTTTTGTGTATTCTTGTTGTTATGTGTATTTAATGATAGATTTTAAAAGTGGTTAAATTAGTAAAAATATAACAATACTGATTCACCCCCCCCCGCAAAGTATTGGCCAATAAACCAACAATTGGTATGAGAGAGGGTTCCTTCACTACAGTTTAATCACTGGAAGGAAGATCCCATTAAAACCACTATGGATAAACAAGAAGATATTTGCACAGTAAATGGATCTCCAATAATTAGAAAAGAAGAATGCATATTTTGGAGTATAAGAATGAAAATTTATCTGAAGGAATTGGGACATGATGTATGGAATCCAATGATCATTGATTACTTCCTACCAAAGAGGATAAGGACTCCAGCTCAAAATAAATCCAAGAAAAGTAACTCAATGGAAATGCCTTCAATCCTTGATGGATTAACAGATGATGTCAAAGAGAATATAGGTGAATGTAACTCTACAAAGGAAATTTGGGATAAGATAAAAGACCTCTACTCACTTGATAAAAAAGTAGAAGGAAGAATTTCTATTATTGAGGATGTTAGTGAATATGAAGAAAATTTATTTATAGGGACAAAAAACTTAGATCAGGAATCATAAGTGGACATAGAATCCCAATTTATGGCTGCTATAGATGAAATTGAAAAATGTAGGAAAAAGAGCAAAGCTATTAAAACCCCAAATTTTCAGAAAAATTTAAAATTTTCAAAATATAGATAAATTTCATAAATGCAGTCACTAACTGTTTAATTAGTTATATGTTACTAATTTCATTATTTGAATTATCTATTTGATTATGATTATCTTTATAGGACAGTTCCTTTTCAGTTTACTGACTTGTTTTCTTCTTGCGACCACAAGGTGGGACTTGTCATGAAAATCTGGGCTTACTTAGCTTTCAAGCTAACGCATAAGTTTTTCTTCTCTTACAGATTTACAGGTAAGAGGTTCGGGTGCTGCTTGTCAAAATTCTAAAATATTCAATAATAAGTTCGTCACACAATATTTAATTCAGTAAAAGAATATACATGGTAGTCAGTTCCCAAAGCTTATCGAGGTAAAAGAATTAAACTGATCTTCTTTTTAAGATGTTATGGAAAGAGATTTGATTCTACTAGTATTGACGACAGTTGTTTTTCTTCTTGAAGGAGTAATTTATAATTCTTACTAAGTACTAAACTCTTTGATGTTTATACTAATCATCAAGTGTAAAAATGCCTTAAATGTTTCTTTACAAACAATTTTAAGAATGATAGAGTTATTAAGTCATCAAAAAGGTTACTTATTGTCCAATCTGATAGTTACTAAAATGCTTAACACTTCTGTCTATCAACTTAAGGTTTACATGAAAAATACTTCATAACACCACTAGAGTGATTATCTTAAGATGGATATCTTTCATGGATAGGTTTTTATACAATTCCTTTCGAGGATATAAAAGGGGCATGTCCTAAATGAACTATAATCATTGAAAGAAGCATAACATAATAGTTTTATGGCCTAACTATTTTATGCTGGTGAATATTTTGTTAAAAAGATTTGAGGCTTAACCCTTGTCACGTTACAATTTATTGTTTAAAGAACATTTATTTTAAGCAATACATTCATCAAAATAACCGTTATTATTTCCTTTTGTATCTTATTACCACACTTAATTTTTTGATAAAAACAACTAGGCCAATGAGGTTAACATTGACAATAGGATAATTGTCAAAGTTTAATTCCTTAAACCCCCTTTATAACAACGAATAATATACTTTTATGTTATGATTCTATATGTTGGTTGAGTGAATCCTTGTTGTAAACAATATTCTTACTAAAAGCTAAATGTCATTAGCTCCTTTTTCTAACAATGTTACAAATCTTTATTATTATCAAAATTGTAGCTGTTTGATGTAATAATAATTACATAGCTTAGATAGAGAGGTCATGAGAAAGACCACTTCTTGATGTACATAGGATTGAACTTGACTTAAGTTTATAGATACCTTAATTTATAAAGTGAAGGGGTCGTCATAATCTCCACGACCTTGATGATGGCAAGGCAAGGTGTTTAAGGTAATGATTTTTATGTTTATCCATACTATGTATGAACAGGTTGACTTCGGCTAAGATTAAAATGGAACTTTCGATTCGACAATTCGAATGATTGGCAAGGGAGTCTTTTTTGTGAATGCTCGTTGCAACTATAGACAAAAATCCACTTCATGCCAAAAATTTAGATGATATACGTGGCTTCACGACAACCAAGTGATATGTGAATAAAGGACTCTCCCTTCCAAACCCTAATCTCATTGTTCATCATGGTTTTCGGCCTCCCGCCGCTCTGCACTGTCACTTACCTTCATTGCCAGTCGTCTCCCTTTTGCTATTACTTCTTGTGAGCTCACCCTGAATGCTTTGACAGAGAAGTGATGTCATGAAAATTGTTGGTCACTTGGATTTAGGTTTGTGTTATTTTCTCCAGGTTTTCACCTTTGTAGCTAGCTTCATTATCAACCTTTCGACTGCAAAAAGGGACTTTCTCCCTCCTCGGCCCGGTGTTGAGAGTAGTGGCCTTGTAAATCAGAGTTGTTGGGTGTAGGGCTTCACCGTAAGATAGTTTCCATTTTACTGGTTGTACAACGATCACCCAAGTGTAATTGCTTACTGTGCCATCTGCTTCTATACTCAGTTGTTGTTGGGTTTTTAAGGTGATAGCAAACTCTTTCTCCCTTGCCACAAATAAAGGGTTTCCTTCTCCTCACACTAGTGGTTGGTTTACTGCTCGAGGGTGGTCACGCTTTGGTCAATTTATAGGTGAGCACTCCTTATTTCATAGTCATTATCATTGTATTTGGTTTTCATTTCACAGTTATTTAATTTGTAAACTAGTTTTTAACTCTTTCGTTTTCCTTGTTCGCAGGTGTTGGTTTGTCTCCCTCTGCGCGGTTTGATGCGAAGCTAAGGCACCCGCTTGTTGGTTTACGGGTAAGCCCTGGGTTATCCATGGCACTTCCTCCTTGCTTGGTCCCTTATGGTTCCTAAATCAGATGGTCGCCGTGGCCTGCAAAACTCTTGTGGTTTTGGTTTATTTGGTTGACGAAATCGCTGTTTGTTGTTGAAGTTAACCCCTTGCTTGATGCAAGGTCTCCGGCTTAGGCCGTGACTATAAATGTTGTTTTATTTATTTATTTACGGTTACTGTGTATATATACATGTAGATGATAAAAGGATGTAAGGGCCTCGCTCTGTAATTTTTGTTGAAGCTATGAGCTCATACCCTGTATTAGACTCCTTTAGTTTTGTTAACTCTGTTGTATATTTTAATGTTAATAGGGTTCGACCCTAACTCAAAAAATATATAAAAAGTAAATACTGTTTCCTTTTAGAAAAGAACATCTTCTATTTATAATTGTGCTTCTGAAAAATTATTGGGTTATTACTTAAGTTGTATACTATTTAGTTAACTCGATAAATCGAGCATACTATTACTTTAATGGTTGACTTTCCTGCGCGTTAATGCAAATGAGTTCTTACCCTGTAATATTATTTAAAATTAAATTACTAGGGTTTTCTATACAAGATTTTTATATTAGATTACTTCATTTTAAACGAATCTATAAGTGTTGTTAACTAACTTTTAACCCTCATAACAGAAGGTCTTTATGTTTTTAAAGAAGTACTTATGTAACTATCAGTTACATTCTTTGAGTACAAAATTCATATTTTAGATACCGTTTATTATTATAGAATGAAAACATTACTTTATTGACTTGTTAATACTTAATATTGTTACTATAATTACATGTTAGCTGAAATAGTAAGTATATAATAAGAAAGTATTTTCTGCTTTATTCTTATGCTTCTATACTAATATACTCTATGTGTGATCCTTTTAGTATTCTGTATTAATCTATTTAGATTATAAACTAGTATTTTATAATATAACAGAAAGAATAATACTATCTATGTATTGATCTGTAAACTATATGTTAGTATTTGTTTAAGCTTCTAGAAGGTAAGATAGTAGTTAAATAATTTAGTTAGATAAAATGAAGAAGTTATTTACATCGCAGTGTAATTAAAATCTTTCATCTATTAGTTTGACTCTAGAAGTAAATCTAAATTAAAACAGTCTAACCTCCCTCACAATACGAATATTATGAAAGAAGAATACGGTAATTCTTTATTCTATACAGAAAGAAGTAAACTGTAAAGTTGTAAGAATTTTGTTTAGTTTAACCCTACTCTAATTTAACTATTATACCCTTTTCTTGGATTCAAATAAGCCATAAGATTACCGAAGGTAAATACTATATCAAAAACTATTTTATCTACTCACACATACTCCTATCAGTAAATAATATAGCTTCTTTTTCTATTTCTAGTATACTGACAGTCACAGTCCAGGTTTAACACTACTCCTGGTATAAAAGATATTTCTTTCAATAACATAATAAAAGGACATATTCTATAATTCCACTAACATTTTATTCTACATTTTCATCATACTATCTTTATTTATAAATTCACCACCTGTGCTGGAGTACGGTCTAGATCACTCCAGATGAGGAAAAACATAGGTAGGGTTTTATTTCTCATCAAAATGATTCTATTACTAAACAAACTAAGAAAAAATTCATTACTAAACCATATAAATATTTACATCATAAGATACAATGCATCATTTAATCACACACAGATAATACACAAAAATTAATAAATAACAGAACCTGTTCTTGATCTTGGACGACAACAGCAATGGGAGGCCGTTCCTCCCTACCAACTCTTGGAGAGCGCTCAAAAAATGACTCATCAGGACCCCCGAGCTTGCTCTGGTCTCCCTGGCTGGAACTTGGTGCAGCAATAATCAAGTACTAGTCTTCAAACTCAGTACCAATCCTAAACTTATCAGTAAATTCTCTCAACTAGCAAGCTGTATCAGACCAAGTTACTGCAGATTATCTCTCAAAACACCTTTCTTACAGTTCTCCCTTTTCCCCAATGAATTCCTTGAAGTGCATTCCTCCTGAATTATTCTTCTCCTGGAAAATATCTTAGCCGCCTCAGCTCTATTCATTGGGTACTTTTAAAAAGATTGCCTAGGTCTTTTTGGGTTAGTTGTCATTTATTGAGCCACTTGCTCTGATCCCACTTTCTTGGGGGATCATGACCCCAAATGTAGGGAAGTTGCCACCTACAACATAGGAAGTGTTTGAGGATGCTGCCACTTGTTGTTTTCCCTCCACCTAGTTCCTTCAACCAGTTTGACCAGTAACACTCTTATTAACAGCTCTCCCAAGCTATTGTCTCCATTTTTTATTTATTAATAATAAAATATTCAGAATTACACTCCATTTCTTTTGACTCTGCTGAGTCATCAATTCCTACTTAGCATTAAATTTAACATAATTTCTTAGGAAATCAAATTAAAACAATTAACATAATTTTACAAAATTGGGGTATGTGACATACACACCCCCTTAAAATGTAACATCGTCCTCAATGTTACTTATTCTTCATCCTCTGCAGTCTCCTGGAACAAATTCGGGTATGTTTCCCGCATCTTACTTTATAGTTGCCAAGTGGCCTCTTCAGGACTAAGGTGCTTCCATTGCACCTTCACCTGTCCAATGGTGCGGTTCTGCAGAGTAATTTCCCTCCTCCCAAGGATACAGTCCGGTTCCACCATAATTTCTCCTTCTAGTTCCACATGTATAACATTCTAATCAACCACATGAGTAGCATCATGAACATACTTCTTCAAAATAGAGATATGAAAAACATTATGTACTTTCAAGTTAGGTGGTAATGCTAGTTGGTAAGCAACTTGACCAATTCTAGATAAAATTTCAAATGGACCATAGTATCATGGTGCTAACGTTGCACAACTCCCCAGTCTTAGAGAGCTTTTCTTTGGTCTTACCTTTATAAACACATTATCACCTACCTAGAACTCCTTGGGGGTTATTTTCAAGTCTGCTTGGCGCTTTTGCCAATTCTATGCTACCTTCAAATTTTCCTGCACTTGTTTCACAATTTCCTCCATTTCCTTCAACAATTGTGGTCCCAACACCAATCTATCTACTGGATTATTCCAGGAGATAGGAGTGTTGCATTTACGTCCATATAAAATTTCAAATGGACTAAATTTAGCTGATTACTGATAGTTATTATTATATGCAAACTCTACTAGATGTAAGTAGTATTCCCACTTACCTGGTTGATCTTTCACATACATCCTTAATAAATCCTCCGGCACCTGATTCACTCTTTCAGTCTGTCCATCTGTTTGAGGATGGAAGGAGGTACTAAAATTCAATGTTGTATTTAATCCCTTAAACAAGGACTTCCAAAAAATTCCTGTGAATTTAGGATCCCTGTCTAAAATTATAACCTTCAGTACTCCATGTAACCAAAAAATCTGCTTTAATAAGATCTCAACTATATTGGCAACCTTGTAAGTAGTTTTGACAGGAATAAAATGTGCTACCTTGCTCAACTTGTC
Organism: Pseudotsuga menziesii; assembly: GCA_001517045.1. NCBI lineage: Eukaryota > Viridiplantae > Streptophyta > Pinopsida > Pinales > Pinaceae > Pseudotsuga > Pseudotsuga menziesii. The sequence continues at coordinate 253,258 of LPNX010066893.1, forward strand.
AACTACCACCATAATAGAGTCATTTTGATTCTGATTTCTGGGCAGTCCAGTAATAAAATCTAAGCTAATCACTTCCCATTTCCAGCTAGGAATAGGTAAAGGTTGTAGCAAACTAGCTGGATGTTGGTGTTCGGTTTTCACTTGTTGACAGTCTAAACATCTAGCAATGTATTCAACTACCTCAGATTTCATATTAGGCCAAATATATTCTTTCCTTAGCATGGTTACAGTCTTTTGATAACTTGGGTGTCCTAAATATGGTGTTTTATGCACTTCATCCAGAATTAACAACTTAACCTTAGGCACATTAGGCACATACAATTTATCTTTAAATAATAAAAATACATCTTTATTTAAACTATAATCTTTTATTAAGATTTCTGTAGGTTCTTCTTTAGCTGTAATTTGCAATTTCTGATAATTTTCATCTTGTTTTACCCCTTCTTTAAGCTGTTCATTTAAATCAGAAGCATAAGTGCTGATTGCTGCTATAAAGTTCAACTTTGCGTTTCTGCTCAATGCATCAGCCACCTTATTTTCCTTACCCTTTATGTCCTGGATTTAAAAATCATATTCACTAAAGAAGGCTAACCACCTTGCTTGTCTTGCATTTAAATTAGGCTAATCTAAAAGATATTTCAGTCCTTTATTATCAATCATTAGAATAAATTTCCTGCCTATTAAATGATGTCACCACATTTTTAGGGCGTGTATAACAGCCGCAAGTTCTAAACCATAAGTTGCGTAATTATTTTCGTGAATTTTTAACTGTTAGGTATAACTCCCGATTCTCTATTATTCCAATGCCAATGCATATATTTATACATTTTAGGCAGTGGTTGAGATTCCGACCGGCCTATCCATATTCCTACGTAACTGTTCAGCTTCCTATTCTTTATTTATTTATTTACAATATATAATCCCTACGGATTATATTCTAACAATCCCCCTCTTAATCCGAAGGGGTGTTCGTAAGTCCGAGCATGTTTCTGAATCTTTCAAACTTTTCTTGTCCAAGCGCTTTGGTGAAGATGTCTGCAACTTGATCATTTGTGGAACAATGTTGAAGATGGACTGTATTGGCCTCTACATGATGTCGAATCAAATGATACTTTGTGTTGATGTGTTTGGTTCAATCAGGGAATCTAGGATTCTTAGCCAGCTTGATTGCAGAAGTATTGTCGACCAACAATGGAGTGGAGTTCTCTTGTTTTTCTTGCAAATATTCAAGTATCTTCCTGAGCCATACTATTTCTTTCATTGCTTCAGCTGCAGCCACATATTCTGCTTCTGTTGTTGAATCTGCCGGAACTAACTGTTTGCGTGATCTCCATGAGACAGCTACTAATCCAAGACTCATAGCATATCCAGAAGTTGATACTCTTGTCTCCTTATCACCATCAAAATCTAAGTCTGAGTACCCAATAAGTTTGAAGTCATCTACTTTAGAGTACTTGAGTCCAACGTCTTGAGTCCCCTTCAAGTATCTTAGAACCCTCTTTGCAGCTGACCAGTGTCCTTCACAAGGTTTATGCATGAACCTTGAAAGTATGCCAACAACATAAGAAATATCTAGTCTAGTTGTTTTAAGGTAGATAAGACTCCCTACAAGTTGTCGATACTTGGTCGCATCCTCAAATTCTTTTCCTTCGCTTGATGTGAGCTTCATTTTCTGTTCCATTGGAGTAGATATAGGGTTGCATTCTGTCATGCAAAATTTGTTTAGTAGTTCTCCAACATATTTTTTCTGAGATAGGAATATGTACTTAGGATGTTGAGTGACTTCAATTCCTAAGTAATAGTGGAGATGTCCCATATCTGTCATTTCAAAGATCTTTTTCAAATCTTTCTTTATGGATGCTATATAGCTCTCATTGTTCCCTGTCATTAAAAGATCATCTACATACACCACAAGATACACAATAGATCTTCCCACTTTCTTTATAAACAGTGTTGCATCATCAAGTCAAAATGTTCGAAATTTAACTTCAAAATATGCTCGGTTAACTTTTCATACCATGCGCGAGGCGCTTGTTTTAAGACATACAAGGATTTGACAAGCTTGCATACCTTTTGTTCTTTTCCTTTCATAACAAAGCCTTCTAGCTGAGACATAAAGACATTCTCTTTCAAGTCTCCATTCAAGAAAGCATTCTTCACATCCATTTGATGAACTTTCCACCCTTTCTAAGAAGCTAAAGAGAGTAAGGTACGGATGGTAGCCCATTTTTCTGTAGGAGAGAACGTTTCTTCATAGTCAATTCCTTCCTTCTGTGCATAGCCTTTTGCTACAAGCCTCGCTTTGTGCTTGTCAAGTGAGCCATCTGATTTGTATTTGTTATTGTACACCCACTTCCAGCCAATTGGTTTGGTTCCAACTGGAGGGTCAACCAGCTTCCAAGTTCCATTATTTATGAGTGCATCATACTCATTCTGCATAGCTTCTTTCCACTCAACACGAGTAGAAGCTTCTTCAAAGGAAGTTGGTTCAAGGTTAGCAGATAAATTAAATTCAAAATCAAATGATACATCCATGTCATCACCTGAATTATCTGCTTCTCCTCCATGTCTTTTCGAACTTCTCGTTCCCGTCTTTCCAAATTCATCTGGATGGACACTTTCAAGTGTCTTTGTGGCCCATTTAGGAATCTTCCGTGATGGTCCTAGTTGATCAGCTGGTGCTGCTTCATCATTTATTGAGAGTCTTTCAATTCTCTCAATCACATCATCCAGTTGAACCTCTTGTTCAAGTGAAGTAGCAGGAACTTCTTCATGCGGGGGAG
>LPNX010066893.1:256874-351910 GCA_001517045.1 Pseudotsuga menziesii
TCTCCACCAAGGACAACAGGCTTCTCTACAACTCTAGACGATAAAGAACATTCTTCAACAAGAAATCAGGGAATCCAGGCATCTTCAGTTGAATGGTGCCTATTCCCTTTGGTTTAATACTTGACTTATCTGCAAAGTACACTATGCCATCTATTGTTTCATTAAGTTCTTCAAAACATTCTTTTCTAAATGTCATGTGTGATGTTGCACCAGTATCGAGCAGCCAACAGTCTTTGTAAGATGAAAGTGAAGTCATTTCATTAATTCCAAGATTACAATGTGCAACAATACAATGAGCAGAATTAGAAGATTTCCAAGCATCTTGATTTTTACTGTCCTCTTTCTTCTGGTTATGCTTGTCTTTGATGGAGTCCCATGAAGCCCAACACTGATCTGATGTGTGTTCAGTCTTTCCACAACACTTGCACTGCAAATCTAATCTTTTGTTTCTGCCCCCTCTGCCTCTGAAGTTTCTTCTTCCTCGTCCTCTCTTGCTGCAATCTCCCTTGGAAGGGTCTTTGAACCGATTCTTTGTTTTCTAAACAAAGTCAAGGGATTATTTGACAGGCTCGCTTGATTTCTTGATATTTCTAGACCATTTTGGATATGTTTCCTTTCTAGTGAGGACATCACCAACAATAGATGCTATAGATTGCATCTTTTACAACTGTTAGTGTAACTTACAATAATGACAAAGAGAAATAGAAAAATAATAACCTTGCAGGTCTACAGTCTCTGCCAAGGTGAGTTACAATCTTAATATCTCAACTTCAAGTTTTAAAAAATGATAGAATGACACAAAAAATACGCTGTCAATAAGATGGACAGTCTCAGCAATCTCCTTTCACGTAGAATGTGGTCACAACTTCAATCTTCAAGTGGATGTTGCAGCAGTCTATATTTACACATTTAAAGATTACTTCACGCAATTTCAGAAAGGTGTGAACCTTCACTGCAGCAATGGGTATTCAGAAAAATCGCAGGATCTTGGAGTATTTATTAGCTAGAGTCGGATCACTCTTATTTTACCAATCTTAGTTTTGAAATTTGCTGTGTGTTTTTGTCAATTTAAGTTTCTGCTGCAGTATTTATCAGCTATTAAAATCTGCTACAGCTATAACTGAATGTGCAAGCGAAAACTGTAAAAATAACTCTGCTACAGACTACGAAATATTGTGAAGGGTTTCATGACAGAAAGAAACATAGCGACATATAAAAATACATCCATGATAATGCACATATATTTTGAATTGGATAAAACCATTTTCGGGTAAAAAGGACTTATGAATGGTATCCCAAAAGGTTTACTGGCTCTATGAGAGACCCTTCGTTCATTCTATCACCTTTATCCAAGCTTTATCGCTCAATGGGAGATGATAGGTTGCGGCTCCAACAACACACTTCACGATCTAGTCTTCAGTCGCAGCAAGAAATAAATGGTATCAACGCAATCTTCAAGTCGCATTCTTCAAGTCGTAGGCAGCTAGCTCAACGCAACATGCATGTAGTCTTCAGCATAAAACATAGGTATTCCAATGGTCACCAACGATTTTACCTCCAACGCAGCCTTCAATGCTGCCTTATCACAGCTTTCAACGAGACTGTCTTCTCACCGGTCTACACTTCATTCACGTAGTCAATCTTTACGGTAGTCTCTTCATGAGATGGAGGAGTCACGCAGCAGTCTTATATCACGCATCATAAACTTCAGGCATTATATATCAGATACCATCAAGAAGCAAGCATAATATCATTCAGCAATGGTCTCTTCTCTACGCAGGATCACGGCAATCTCACTCTACGCAGGATCACGACAGTCTCAGTCTATTTTAGGGTTTTGAGAGCGAGTGGCCATGGAGGACGGCGGACTCGCGGCCAAAGAGCATTTGTCTCAATCCTTAGAGATTATGGGGTACTCTAGGTTGAGAATCTACCTCTAAAATCTGGAGAATCTCACATCTAAGTGAGGTCGGGTGAGAATCTCGCACAGAAATACGAACGTAAAGGTCACGCAGGATGGTATACACGTAGGAATAACCACGCAGGAATAATACACAGTACAGCTCTAAAAGATATGCCAGGTCTAAGTTACACTAATACGACTCCCTCATGAAATTGCAGCATCTCCCACTGATAGGTCTAAGTTACACTGTCTGGATATGAGAAGGTGAAGATAGAACACAGCTCAAATTAAAACTGTTGCAGAATAACGCATACTATATCCAAGGGACCATTGGTATTTGATACCACTGATAGGTGTACCAAGAAAATAACGCATATGGCAAGAGGGAAGAGTAGAGGGCAGACTGGCGATGGGTAGGCAGCTCTAAAACGAATGGACAAAAGGCAGAATGTAGGTCTGGCAATGCACTGGCAAGCATACATGCTGCCAGGACTGAAATTTAACAGCAGGAGTTATGGCAGATAGCCAAGCTCTAATACCACTTGTTAGGTATAACTCCCGATTCTCTATTATTCCAATGCCAATGCATATATTTATACATTTCAGGCGGTGGTTGAGATTCCGACCGGCCTATCCATATTCCTACGTAACTATTCAGCTTCCTATTCTTTATTTATTTATTCACAATATATAATCCCTACGGATTATATTCTAACATTAACTTCCTAGACTCATAGGAAATGACATGCCCATCTTGAGTTAGAACACCACCTAAACCATCATTACAGGAATCAGTGCATACTACGAAGTCCTTATTAGGATCTGCTATTTTTAGAATAGGTGCACTAGTCAATAAGGTTTTTAATTTCTTAAAACTTTCTTCACATTTTGAGTTCCAATCAAATTTCTTGCCTTTCTTTTGCACGGAAGTGATCGGATTTTCTATTTTTGAAAAGCCTTCAATGAATCTCCGGTAATAACCAGTAATTCCCATAAACGACCTAACATTTGTTACATCTTTAGGAACCGGCCAATCTTAGATTGCCCAAATCTTTTCAGGATCGACTGAAATCCCTTCCTTAGTCACTACGTGACCTAAGTACTGGATTTCATCCTTAAAGAAGTCACACTTTCTAAACTTCGCGAAGAGTTGTTGTTCTCGCAATTATTGTAAAACTATCTTTAGGTGTTCTTTATGTTCTTCTTTCGTTTTAGAGTAAATTAAGATGTTGTCGATAAACACGACAACAAATTTATCTAAGTACTTATGCATTATATTATTCATTATGCACATAAAGACAGTTGGGGTGTTAGTAAGCCCAAATGGCATTACGACAAACTCGTAGTGTCCATATCTTGTTCTAAAGGCTGTCTTGAAGATATCTTCATCCTTAATTCTTACCTGGTGATATCCTGACCTTAGGTCTATCTTTGAGAACACTGTGGCTCCATGCAGTTAATCAAACAGATCATCTATGCGGGGCAATGTATATCTGTTTTTAATAGTCATCTTGTTTAGCTGACGGTAGTCTATGCATAGTCGCATAGTTCCGTCTTTCTTTTTAACAAAAATGACCAGTGCTCCCCAAGGAGACACACTGGGTCGAATGTACTTTTTATCTATTAACTCTTTTAGTTGTGATTCTAGCTCATTAAGTTCTAAAATATTCATTCGATAAGGAGCTTTTGAGCTAGGCACCGCACCTGGTGCCAGCTCAATGGTGAAATCCAATTCCCTCCTTGGAGGTAATCCTAGAATTTCTTCTGGGAATATGTCAGTATATTCTTTTAAAACCGGAATGTCTTCTATTTTTAACTTATCTATTTCAGTTTTACTTGCCTCATATGAAATAGTTACTGCATAGGCCTTACATCCTTTTCTAACAGCTCTTTTAAGCTGTAAAGCAGAAATATGTCTGATTATAGTTTTTCTAGGAATACCCTTAACCTTTACTGGTTGTTCAACACTATTTAAACATGTGAAAGTTTTATCGTAACAATTTAAAACTACCTTATGCTAGTCTAACCAATCCATGCCAATCAGTAAATCATATGAGCCAAGTGGCAAAACATTAAGCTTAACTGTAGTTTTAAATTCATCCATAAGTAAAGCACATTCTTTCACAAAATAGGTTACTTTTCTTTTTGTCTGAGTGGCTAATTGAACTAACCAGGAATTATCTAACTTATCGACAGGCAACTTACATTTTTCCACTATTTGAGGTGCAATGTAACTAAGACTAGCTCCTGGATCGATTAAAATGGTTACAGGGGTTTGATTAATCATACCTTCCACTTCCACCATGGAAGTCTAAAAGTCAGCTTGGCGGTTCTCCAATGCTACATTAATTCTGGGCATAGTCCTCACTAGTTCTCCAATAGTCATCTCCTCCTGCACAGTATGAATACTGCTGATTGACTGGCATAGTGTGGGCCATTACATTCCCAGCACTTAACAGGCTCCTTACGTTCAAAACTATTGGTAAAATTCCCATGTTTATTTGTAGCTTCCTTGCCCTTAAAATTATTCGAATTATTGGAAGTACCATTTCTATTTCCCTGGAAATTCTTATTGTTAGAATAATTTTTATTCTTATTATTTTTGAAATTCCTCTGGGGTACAAATTCCTTCTTCTTAAACTCAAGATGATTGTTATTCTTCTTAGCCTTCTAGTTGGCTAAGCCTTCTTTCTTCTTGTTCTACTCAAAACAAAAATTAGACTTCCTCATGGCTTCCTCCAGAGTCTTCGGGTTGAAATACTCAATTTTTTCCTTGATATGATACGGTAGACAACTGAGAAATCGCTGCACTTTAGGTTTCTCGTCTACTAGGTAAGGTACATACCTAAGAAAGCTTAAGAATTTACTGTTCAAATCCTTCATAGTCATTGAACCTAACTTCAATTCGTAAAATCCTTTAGCTCTTTCTTCGTAATATTGTTCGGACAAAAAATTCTTCTTGAAATACCTTTTAAAGGTACTCCAATTAACTTATTTTTCTCTGATACCCTTGAGTCTCTTCAGATCTTGCCACCATATATCATATTTTCTGGAGATTTTATATATGGCCATCCTTGCCTTTAATTGATTAGAGTAATTATATATATGAAAATATTTCCTCATCCTGGACAGCGAGGACTCTACTTCCTCCCCTTTTTCGGTCTCTCCATTAAACGTTGGGGGATTTATCCTTTTAAACTCCCGTGAAATTTCCTCATATGGTATGTATTTCTTCTTTATGTCATACAACTCAGCCTCACTACTGTCACTATTAGTATGGTAACTTTGTCGTTCACCGAACCCTTCAGATGATGAACTACTTTCAGTTTTTGCTAGCTTCATCTTTTTAGATCTTCTTTGATGACTAACATCCTCAGATTCTGATCTTCTGCTCTTTTCTTTAGTTTGGAACTTTTCTATTAAAATTTGGTTCAACTCTTCCTGAGCCTTCAAAATCCTCTCATTCTCCCTCTTGACTGATTCCATTTCATTCTTCAAATCTTTTACAGTCTACAACAGCTCTGAAGAGTTGGAAGTCTCCAGGCAATTATCTTGTTTCTATGTCTGGAGACTCCTCCTCAGCATACTCTCACAGCTTTTCCATACCTTCCTGTTAAACTTCAGAAAAAGAATTTTTGTGTTCTTTACATAAAATAGAATATATGTTAGTATATTATTTTACTTTACTATTCTATGGAAGCTAGTTGGGCTGCATCAAGGCCTAGTGTTTGAACCTTGTCCTCTGATACCACATGTCAAAACCCCAATTTTTTTGGAAAATTTCGGGTTTTGACATAAAAGATATCCATCTTAAGAGAATCACTTTAGTGGTGTTATGAAGTATTTGTCGTGTAAACCTTAAGTTGATAGACATAAGTGTTAATCATTTTAGTAACTATCAAATTGGACAATAAGTAACCTTTTTGATCACTTAATAACTCTATCATTCTTAAAATTGTTTGTAAAGAAACATTTAAGGAATTTTTACACTTAACGATTAGTATAAACATCAAAGAGTTTAGTACTCAGTAATAATTATAAATTACACCTTCAAGAAGGAAAAAAACTGTCGTCAATACTAGTAGAATCAAATCTCTTTCCATAACATCTTAAAAAGAAGAACAGTTTAATGGTTTTACCTCGATAAGATTTGGGAACTTACTAGCATGTATATTCTTTTACTGAATTAAATATTGTGCGACGAACTTATAATTGAATACTTTATAATTTTGACAAGCAGCACCCGAACCTCTTACCTGTAAATCTGTAAGAGAAGGTAAACTTCTGAGTTAGCTCGAAAGCTAAGTAAGCCCAGATTTTCATGACAAGTCCCACCTTATGGTCGTAAGAAGAAAAAAAGTCAGTAAAATGAAAAGGAACTGTCCTATAAAGATAATCATAATCAAATAGATAATTAAGATAATGAAATTAGTAACATGTAACTAATTAAACAGTTAGTGACTGCATTTATGAAATTTATCTATATTTTGAAAATTTTAAATTTTTCGGAAAATTTGGGGTTTCGACATGGTTCCTCCTTACCAACTCCTGGAGAGCACTCAAACAGTGACTCCTAAGGACCCCTGAGCTTGCTCTGGTCTCCCTAGATGGAACTAGGTGCAGCAATAATCAAGTACCAGTCTTCAGACTCAGTACCAATCCTGAACTTATCAGTTATTCTCTCAGCTAGCAAGCTGTATCAGACCAAGTTACTGCAGATTATCTCTCAAAACACCTTTCTTACAGTTCTCCCTTTTCCCCAATGAATTCCTTGAAGTGCATTCCTCCTAAATGATTCTTCTCCTAGAAAATATCTTAGCTGCCTCGGCTCTATTCATTGGGTACTTTTTAAAATATTGCCTAGGTCTTTTTGGGTTAGTTGTCATTTATTGAGCCACCTGCTCTGATCCCACTTTCTTGGGGGATCATGACCCCAAATGCAGGGAAGTTGCCACCTGTGACATAGGAAGTGTTTGAGGATTCTTCCACTTGTCTTTTTCCCTCCACCTAGTTCCTTCCACCAGTTTGACCAGTAGCACTCTTATTAACAGCTCTCCCAAGCTGTTGTCTCCATTTTTTATTTATTAATAATAAAATATTCAGAATTACACTCCACTTCTTTTGACTCTTCCGAGTCATCAATTCCTACTTAGCATTAAATTTAACATAATGTCTTAGTAAATCAAATTAAAACAATTAACATTATTTTACAAAATTGGGGTATGTGACAAAAGCCTTGAAAGAAAATTTGACAAAATAGCAAGAAGAGAATAAGTCAAAAGAAGAGGAAGTAAAAACCCTCCAAGAAGAGCTACACAATTTAAGACAACAAGTGTTGGCTAGTATGGAAGAGGTCAAGAGCTTAAAACAAGGAGTTGTTGGATTCAAGGAAGAAATAAATAATATTAAAGATCAGCTGACTGTTAGTCAGAAGTTCAAGGAAAGTAGCAAAGCTCTTAATAAAGTTCTCAGTTTACAAATATCCCCCAGGAATAAAACAATTCTTGGATATAATCATAAAGGATCAAGCTCCATCAATCATGAAAATGTTGAAAATGTTAAATGTCAACATGATACCTCAAAAGATACACCTATAAAGCAACAATAATCATAAGGAAATGAAGTCCAATTATCATAATTCTGCTTATCCTCCCAAGATGAAAATTTTTAGAAGACATGCAAAAGAAAAGAGTCATTACAAGCAGAAAAACCAGAGATTGTCCAAACATACATTCTACGTATATTGTCATTGTTGTCACAAGTTTGGTCACAAGGATGATGATTGTAGAATCAAAGAAGAAGATGAAGGGATGATAAGGAAAAGAGACACTAACATCTCCAATGGAAAAATACTTATTTATTTCATATGTCACAATATTGGACAAATTGCAAAACATTGCAAGAATAGTACATGCATATCTTCCGAGGAAACTTAGAAAAAGGTGTGGAATATGAAAACCAAGCAAAAAAGAAATAAAAAACCAGTAATCAGGGTACCTCTTGGAAAAATATGGAGAAGAAAGGAAGAATCCAAAGATATAGAAGAAATAAAGGTTTCAAACATCATTGAGGTATCAAAAAATGGTGATGAACATAATTATGCCATAGCTTAAAAGGGCATCCATTATATGGAAGAACAATAAGGAGATGTAAAAGGATACACCAATAAAAATGAAGGTGATGAAGAAGTATGTAGTGATGACTATGGGGTCCTTTCCAAAAAGGGTATCGCATGATTTAAAGAAAACCCCAAAATAACATTAGAAAGGATCATATATTCAAGCGAAGTTAAAGTCAATAAATTCCAATTGGTATCTAAGATAAATTCAATTGGTATCTAATGTTGAAGTATATTGAAATCTATCTTCTTCAAATATGATGGGTGATCAAGTTTTTTGTATGGATAGCATAAGAGATGAGTTATGTGAAGGTCATGGAATTAAGAGACACATTGAAGATGCAAAAACTCCTGAACAGAATGGGGTTGTTGGAAGGAAAAACATAACAATCCAACAAACTGTGAAAGCAATGCTTAATGAAGAAAAATTATCATATTCATTTTGGAGAGAATTTATATACACACATGTCTACATAATTAATAGAGGAAAAATCAGAGTGAATAAGGAGAATACCCCCTAGGAATTGTTGTATGGAAGACCAAACTTAGTCAAATATTTTAAATTGTTTGGTAGTAACTATTACATCAAAATAAATGAGGATGACTTTGGAAAGTTTGACTCTAGGACTGATGAAGGAATATTTCTAGGATACTCATCCATGAGAAATGCATATATGTGTTACAATAAAAGGCTACATAAAATTGTCAAAAGTACTAATGTAAAAGTAAATGTTGTAAAACCAAGAAGAGAAAAATCTTGATAGTATTGAAAATACATGTGATGATGAAATAAAAGAATTGCAAAAGGATGAGAGCATTCATAAAAAAAAAGAATATAAAGAGAAGGAACATACATGGGAAGATGAAGAATACTTACCTGAACTAACACTAAAACTCCTTCTAGAAGGATAAAAAAGAATAATTCAGAGTCAGCGATCATGGGTGATAAAAATGGTGGAGTCATAACAAGGAGACAACTATAAGGTGTTGAAGAGGCCCTAATCTCAATAGTTGAACCCAAGAACTTTACAAAATCTAACAAATGTGTTGAGTGTGTCAAATCCATCAATGAAGAAGTAGATCATATTGAAAAAAATTAGACCTGGGAACTTGTACCGAGACCTGAAGATAAGAACATTGTAGGAACCAAATGGATTTTCGAAAACAAGGTCAATCAAGATGGACAAGTAATAAGGAAAAAGGAAATATTGGTTTGTAAGGGGTTTCCCAAATGGAAGGTATTGAATTTGAAGAAACTTATTCCCCTGTAGCATGACTTGAAGCAATCAGAATGTTTTTGGCAATGTCATGCCCTAAAAATTTCAAAGTATATCAAATGGATTTCAAGTCTGCATTCCTAAATGGAAAACTAGACGAATAAGCATATATTGAACAACCTGAAGGGTTTATCTTGTCAGAAAACAAAGATTATGTCTGTAAACTGAATAAGTCACTCTATGGTCTTAAACAAGCTCCAAGAGCGTGGTTTTCAAGACTAGACAGTTACTTGAAACACCAAGGTTTTAAAAGAGGAGCCACTCAAAGTAATCTTTACCTAAAGATTGAAGATAAAAATATGATCATTGTTGTTGTCTATGTGGATTATATCATATTTGGAAGCAATACTAAAATCCTCAGTGAATCGCCTTTCTTCTTGGGATTGCTAGTCTACCAAACAGATAAAGGAATTTTCATCTCTCAAACTAAGTACATCGAAGATATATTGAAAAAGTTTAAAATGAAAAATTCCAAACCTATTGGTACTCCTATGGTAACTAGTTGCAAGTTAAGTAAGGATGATGAATCTCTATAAGTAGATCATGCGATGTTTAGATCCATGATTGGAATTATTCTATATGTGACAGCCACAATACCATATGTGATGCAAGCTATTGGATTGGTGTCTAGATTCAAGTCAGCTCCCAAAGAAACACATGTAAGAACTGTAAAAAGGATTTTCAAATATATAAAAGGAACCATGGAGTATGGTTTATGGTATCCAAAAGAACAAGACTTTACCTTGAAATCGTTTACTGATGTAGATTGGGCAGGAAGTGTTGATGATAAAAAAGTAATAGTGGACCAACATTCTTTCTGGGAAATTGTTTAGTATCACGCTCAAGTAAAAATTAATCCTCCATTTCATTCTCTACAACAGAAGAAGAATACATTGTTTCTGCTTCATGTTGCACTCAGATTATTTCAATGAAACAAACCATAAAATATCTACTCATAAAATGTGAACATCCAATAGTGATAAACTGTGATAACACTAGTGCTATAAATATGTCTAAAAATCCTAGCATGCATTCTAAGACAAAACATATACCAATCAAGTATCACTATCTAAGAGAATAGGTATCTCAAAAAGCTGTCCTATTAGAATACATTGACACAAAAGAATAGATTGCTAACATTTTCACGAGACCACTACCTAATGAAGTCTTTGATCGTCTTAGAAAGAAAATGGTAGTAGTTCCTTTAGACAAGAACTAAGAGGAGGAAACACAATATTGGGGGGGAGAAATGTTGATATGGGGAGTTTTCATAAAGTATAAAGACATGAAAACCTATATTGAAAAAGGTACAACATTGGAATAATAGGTTATCCTTTTGTTTTGTTGCCAAATTTCTGTGGTGGTTGGTTTTGGATGATGCCGGAGAAACCACAGTAACTGGTTGACTAGGACGGCGTTTTGAATCCCTATTAGGACCCATCATCAGGACGAACTGTCAAATATGGATAGTAAGAGGATTAAGGTATTAATACCAGAGACACGGATATAGAAAAAAGATAGGGTCAGCTTTTGAGCGGAAACTAGGGTTTAAATGGTAAAGAGAATAGGGTTCTCCGTTAAGGTGAGAAAAGTTAATTGGTTTTACAATAATAATTTTTTTGATATTTTTATTTTTATTATTTATTATTTTTTTTAAAAATTTGTTACAAAGTTATGTAATAGTATTAAAGTTTAAAATTAGTTTTAATCTTAATTTTAACCTTAATTTCAAGTTGGTTATAACTTAATTAAACATTTTTTTTTTAATCTTAATTTTTTTATTCTAATTCTAATTCTAGCTATATAATAAATTTAGTTATAGTTATAGTTATAATACTAATTTATTTTTTAATTTTTGGTTTAAATTTAGTAATAAAATTAGTCTTAGAGATTAAGATTGTTTTTTATTTTGAACTTTAAAATTTAGTTTAGTTTTTAATTTAGTTTTAATTACAAAATAATTTTAATTTAAACATTGTTACACTTTTTAAAAACATATTAAATTTTTTTATAAAAAGTTCTATTAAAATTTTTATTTAAATTATTTAAAATTTGTATTATTATAGTCATAAGGTTATTAATAATTATAATTTTTTTTGTTATAATAATTTTTTATTATAATTTTAAAGCTTTATTTAAATTTTTTTTTCTTTTAAAAAGTTTTAATAAAAATTAGGTCTGAGGGCCTTAGTTAAAAGGAAGGGTGCCTAAGTGTCTAAAAAATACAAGAAGAGCTAGGTTTTCTAAGACTTAGGTTGGGAAGCAATTAACGTTAATGAGGAGGGTTTTTCCTATGATTGAGAATAGAGGGAAGCCAGCTTGTGCTAAATTCCATGCCTCCATCCCTATTCAGATTGTTTGGAAGTTTTATTATTTCTAAGGCTTCTCTGAATTTCCTTTTGAAATAATGGTCTTCTTTTGCGATGATTTTGGTGTGTTCCAGGGAAACTTGGTGTTTCATTTTGGCAACATGTTCTGTAAGAGCTGAGGTATGGGTACGTCAATTTCTAATGTTAGCTCCATGGTCCTTCATTCGCATGTTAAAGGAATGACCCATCTTACCTATGTAACGGATATTGCAAGAACGAGGGATCTTATAAACACCTCTAAATTGAGTATGATGAATAGGATATTTTACAGATCTCATTTTATACCTAATTGTTTCAAGGGGTTTGAAGGAGGTTGTAATATTATTCTTATTAAGAATTCTGGAGATCTTATCTGTTGCCCCTTGAATGTAAGGTAGGTAATCTCTAGGGTAGGTGGTCTCATTGATAGATGTTTTTAATTTAGTATGGCTCTTATTGTGGGATTTGTCTAGGGTTTTCTTGATATCCTTAGTCTTGTAACCTATGTTGGTGAAAACTTCTTTGAGGTGGTATTTTTCTTTCTCAAGATGTTCTGTATCTGAGATCCTAGAGGCTCTAACTGCTAAGGTGTTAAGAGCTCCTATATTTTGAGATGGGTCATGGTGGGAGTCTGCATGGAGGTAGCTCTCTGTATGAGTATTTTTTCTAAATACTTCATGTCCCAAAGTACCAGCTTCCTTTCTAGTTAGAAGGACATCAAGAAAGGGGATGTTCCCATTTTCCTCCAGTTCCATTGTAAACTTAATGCTGGCGGAGATACTAGGGGAGAATGTTTAGAGTTCGTTATCAATGCTAAAGGGTAGATTGTTGAGTATATAGTTGTCATTGATTTCAAAGGTGTTCACAAATGACAAAGGAATAACCAGTGGATATGATGGCATGACAAACTTAGTGAAAGACTAAGGAAGTGATGGCATGAGATGGCATAGTTGAGGATGTGTCATGACATATATGATGACATGCAATATGCTGGTGTCCTAATGATGATGTCATAAAAGATCATTTATAACAAATACAATGGATGAGATGGACATGGATGATAAGACAACATGAATGACTCATTTGAAGACTTCCAAGACAATGTCAATAGTATGATGTGGCATGGCACATATGATGACATGGAATATGATGGTGTCCTAATGATGATGTCATAAAATCTCATTTATAACAAATGAAATGGATGAGATGGACATGGGTGATAAGACAAAATGAATGACTGATATGAAGAATCCCAAGACATTGTTGACATTATGATGTAAGCAATGGTTAATGAAACAAAGAACGGAGGTTGAGTGGAAGTAGAGATGTAGTATGAATGACAAAGGTGGTTAGAAAAATGAAGAGTGGAACTACATAAGAGTGAAATGAACAGGAGATAGAGTATATGTAACAATCAAAGAACTCAGAAACTATATCTGCAAGAGTGTTTAAAAATTACTTATAATCAATAGCATGATTAAATTCTCTGTCTATATAAATATTCAAAACTATTATAAACAGTCGCAAAGGATCTCCGTAAAGAAATCGTGCAGATCAGCAAAATCATGGTGAGATCCTCATTCGATCCAAAATTGATGGTGAGGAATTATCCCATACAAGATTCGATGATTAAGGATAATTTCCACAACAATCAAGCTCAGATGGCTTATATTAATCCCACACTAAACTTGACGATTAAGGATTAATTTCGACAGTTAGGAAGAAAATCCAAAGTTCCGCAAAAGATCAAGATTGGAGGGCTGAGATTAGTTACGCTAAAATAGATCGACGGTGCAGAAGAAAAAATGTGGAAAGAGTATTGTGAAAATAACATTTAAATATTCTATGAACCCACAATCCGCAACCTACAATCCGAAATATTGAAGGTTCGGAAAGACTCTGCAAACGATCGATGGTGTGAAAGAAAATTGTGGAAAGAAGCTTGCGGAAAGGACCTTGCAAAAATAAGCTCGTGGAAAAGATCTTGCGAAAAGAATATTGCGGAAAGGAGCTTGCCAAAAGAAGCTTGCAGAAAGGAGCTTGCGGAAAGTCAATTTACAATTTGAGGAAATGTTACATTTCTGCATCCTGTAATCTGTAGGTTCTCTCACACCAATGATCACGGAATATCCCGCAATATTCAACGGTGCGAAACAATTGGTGTGGAACGACAAATATGGAAATTGTGAAAAGACATTTTGGAAAACTCACAAACCCACACTCTGCAATTTGCATCTTACCTCAGATCAATGCTTAAGAAAATGCTCGATGCAGATCAACAGTGGGGAATTGTTGATGAGGAAACCATGGTGCAAAAATATGATTTCAAAGAGGAAATCTGTGTGCTAGATGAACGGACCAGAGAGTCTAAAAATTAGATGAATGGCCTAGATTTATTATGGATAAGGATATTGTCTAAGCACATAAAAGTGTTAAGTTGATTGGTGGAAATGAATTGTGAGGTGCCAAATGAATGAAAGGGTGCGAAAGAATGTTCTAGTTCGATACTTACGTGTAGTAAATATTTCTTGCAATCCTTACAAGGCCCGCTAGTATGGAGAGATTATATGCCATTATTGGAAGAGTATCTAATAGTTTTAATTTTAATAATTAAATTTTCATAAACATAAGTATGATAAGTGTGATTATCATATTTGAAAGGGCATGTTTGTGAAAGGGTGTGTTTCTATAATAATACGTCCACAGGAAACATGGAGATACTTATACACAAAATTATGAGTGACATAAAGGGTCTCAAGGTCTAGATCAAAAATCAGAACCAGAGATGAGTGGGGCGTGACAGAGAATGGAGGGAAAAGAAAATTGGCATATTATAGAAAACATATTAGGGTGGCAGGGTGGTGCTAGGGCAGGCAATAGGCATGCAGGGGGTTTTATCCTCCTTCTATCAAAATATGGTAAATAGGGTGTATGAGCATCCTGTCAATCATACCTGAGAAAACAAGGTTTTGTAGCATCCTTTCAGTAGTAGCTAATAAAGAAGGGGGTCATATCCCCCTTCCAGTAGTAGCTAGTAAATACTGTATCGTAGCATCTTTTCAGTAGAAGCTGATAAACCAGGGTTTCTTAGCCTCCTTCCTATATTTTCTGGTAAATAGGGTGTAATACCATCGTGGTCTGTAGTAGTAGGAAAAACCATTTGTAAATAATAGGACGTATTGTGGTTTACCCTATTGGACTTCCACGTTAAAATTGTGTTTTGTGTATTCTTGTTGTTATGTGTATTTAATGATATATTTAAAAAGTGGTTAAATTAGTAAAAATATAGCAATACTGATTCACACCCCCCCTCTCAGTATTGACCAATAAACCAATAATTGGTATCATAACATATTCCTTCACTACAATTTAACCACTGGAACGAATATCCCATTAAAACCACTATGGATCAACAAGAAGAGATTTACATAGGTAAATGGATCTCCAATACTTTCAAAAGAAGAATACATATTTTGGAGAAGAAGAGTGAAAATTTATCTGAAGGCATTGGGACATGTTGTATGGAATTCAGTGATCACTAATTACTTCCCACTAAAGAGGATAAGGACTCCAGCTCAAAATAAATACAAGAAAAGTAACCTAGTGGAAATAGCTTCAACCCTTGATTGATTACTTGATTATTTCAAAGAGAATATAGGTGAATGTAACTCCACAAAGGAACTTTCATACAAGATAAAACACCTCTGCTCAGTTGATAAAAGTGCAGAAGGAAGACTTTCTATTCTCAAGGATGTTAGTGAAGATGAAAAGATAAGTGAAGATGAAGAAAATTTATTTATAGGGACAACAAACACAGATGAGGAATCATAAGTGGACATATAATCCCAATACATGGCTGATGTAGATGAAATTGAAAAATGTAGGAAAAAGAACAAATTCTTGAAATAAAAATTGTTAAAATATCAAGAAGAAAACAAGTCAAAACCCTCCAAGAAGAGCTACGCATTTAAAGACAACAAGTGTTGGCTAGTATGGAATAGGTCAAGAGACTAAAACAAGAAGTTGTTGAATTCAAGGAAGAAGTAAATAAGCTAAAAGATCAGCTAGTTGTTAGTGAGAATTTCAAGGAAAGTAATGAAGCTCTTAATAAAGTCTTGAGATTACAAATATCCCCCAGGGATAAAAGAAGTATTGGATATAATAATAAAGGATCAAGCTCCATCATTCATAAAAATGTTGAAAATGTTAAATGTCAACATGGTCTCTCCAAAGATACACCCAGAGAGTAAAAGAAGCACAATGAAATGAATCCTAGTTATCATAATTATGCTCATCCTCCCAAGATAAAAAATTTCAGAAGACATGCAAAAGAAAAGAGTCATTACAAGCAGAAAAAACCAGTTATTCTCCAAACATACATTCCATGGATATTTTCATTGCTATCACAATTTTGGTCACAAGGTTGATGATTGTAGAATCAAAGAAGAATATGAAGGGATGATAAGGAAATAAGACACCAACATCTATAATGTAAAAATACTTATTTTTTTCATATGTCACAGTATTGGACAATTTGCAAAATATTGCAAGAATATTACATGTAGATCTTCCCTGGAAACTCAGAAAAAGGTATGGAAGATGAAAACCAAGGAACAAAGAAATAAAAAACCAGTAAGAAGAGTACATCTTCAAAAAATATGGAGAGTGAAGGAAGAATCCAAAGATATAGAAGAAATAAAGGTTTCAAACATCAGTGAGGTCTCCAAAGATGATGATGAACATAATTATGCCACAGATAAGAAGGGAGTCCATTATAAGGAAGAACAAGATGGATATGTAAAAGGATACACCGATAAAAATGAAGGTGATGAAGAAGGATGTAGTGATGAATGTGGGATCCTTTCCTTAAATATATTTCATGATTTAAATAAAACCCTAAAAATAACATTAGAAAGGATCATATATTCAAGGGGAGTTAAAGTTAGGAAATTCCAATTGGTATCTAAGAAAAATTCAATTCCTATATATTGTTGAAGTATATTGAAAGCTATATTCTTCGATGATGATGGGTGATCAAGGTTGGTGTATGGATGACATTAGATATGAGTTATGTGAAGTTCATGGAATTAAGAGACAATTTTCAGATGCAAAAACTCCTCAGCAGAATGGCGTTGTAAAAATGAAAAACAAAATAGTCCAAGAAGCTCCCAAAAAAATGCTTAATGAAGCAAAACTGTCAAATTTGTTTTCGAGAGAAGTTGACATACACAACTGTCTACATACTTAACAAAGGGTAACTCATAGTGAATAAGGATAATAACCCCTATGAATTGTGGTATGGAAGACCAACCTCAGTCAAATATTTTAAAGTGTTTGGAAGTAACTATTACATCAAAAGAAATGAGGATGACCTTGGAAAGTTTGACTCTAGGACTAATGAAAGAATATTTCTAGGTTACTCATTCCCCATAAAGGCATATAGGTGTTACAATAAAAGGCTACATAAAATGGTAGAAAGTACTAATGTAAAGGTAGATGAAGTAAAACCAAGGAAAGAGAAAAATTTTGTTAGTATTGAAAATACATGTGATGATGAAATAAAATACTGGGAAAAGGATGAGAGAATTCATAACAAAGAAGAATACAAAAAGAAGGAAGATACACAGGATGATGAAGAATACTTCCCTAGACCTGAAACTAATACTCTTTCTAGAAGGATACAAAAGAACCATCTGGATTCACAGTTCATGGGTGATAAAAATGATGGAGTCATAATAAGAAGATAAATACCAGGTGTTGAACATGTCCTTTTCTCAATAGTTGTACCCAATAAATTTACAGAAGCCAACAAAAGTGTTGAATGGTTCAAACCCATGAATGAAGAACTAGATCAAATTGAGAAAAATTAGACCTGGGAACTTGTCCCGAGACCTAAAGATAAGAACATTGTAGGAACCAAATGGATTTTCAAAAATAAGTTCAATAAATATGGACAAGTAATACAGAACAAAGAAAGATTGGTTTGTAATGGGTATGCCCAAATGGAAGGTATTGACTTTGAATAAAATTATGCTCCTGTAGGACGACTTGAAGCAATCCAAAAAGGTTTAGGTGTCGTTATTCCATAAAAATGTCAAAGTATATCAAATAGATGTCACATCTGCATTTCTAAATGGAAAAATAGAAGAAGAAGTATATATTAAACAACCTGAAAGGTTTCTGTTGTCAGAAAACAAATATTATGTATGTAAATTGAAGAAGGAACTCTATCATCTTAAACAAGCTCCAAGAGCGTGGTTTTCAAAACTAGACAGTTAGTTGAAACAACAAGGTTTTAAAAGAGGAGCCACTAGAAGTAATCTTTACCTAAAGATTGAAGATAAAAATATGATTATTATTATTTTATATGTGGATGATATCATATTTGGAAGCAATATTAAAATCCTAATTGTATATTTTTCCTCTGAAATGAAGAAATATTTCGAAATGTCAATGTTGGGTGAATTGATTTTCTTCTTGGGATTGCAAGTCTACAAAATAGACAAAAAAAATTTCATCTCTCAAACTAAGTACATCAAAGATATGTTGAAAAAGTTTAAAATGGAATGTTCCAAAGCTATTGGTTCTCCTATGGTCAATGGTTGCAAGTTAATTAAGGATGATGAATCTATGGAAGTAGATCATACCATGTTTAGATCCATGATTGGCAGTCTTCTATATGTGATACCCACAAGACCATATGTGATGCAAGATGTTGGATTGGTGGCTAGATTCTAGTCAGCTCCCAAAGAAACACATGTAACAATAGTAAAAAGAATTTTCAAATATCTAAAAGGCACCATATAGTATGGTTTATGGTATCCAAAATGACAATGCTTTACCTTGAAAGCGTTTACTAATGCAGATTGGGAAGGAAGTGTTGATTATCAAAAAAGTAATAGTGGAGAAACTTTCTGGGAAATTGTTTAGTATCATGGTCAAGTAAAATACAATCCTCCATTTCACTCTCTACAACAAAAGAAGAGTACATTGTTGTCACCTCATGCTACACTCAGGTTATTTGGATGAAAAAACCCCTAGAATATCTACTCATAAAATATGAACATCCAATAACTGTGATAACACTAGTGCTATAAATATGTCTAAAAATGCTATCATGCATTATAAGAAAAAACATATACCGACTAAGTATCACTATCTAAGAGAACAAGTATCTCAAAAAGATTTCAGATTATAATAGATTAACACAAAAGAACACATTGCTGACATTTTCACCAAACCACTACCTAAGGAAGTCTTTGAGCATCTTAGATAGGATATGGGAGTAGTTCCTTTACAAAGGCACTAAGAGGAGGAAACAAAATATTAGGGGAAGATATGTTGATAGGGAGAGATTTCAAAATATAGAAATATAGGAAATCCTATATCAAAATAGGTACAACATTGGCATAACACATTATCCTTTGTCATTGTTGTCAAAGGGGGATGGTGTTTAGAGGTTTCCATCAATGCCAAAAGGGGAGATTGTGGAGTTCATAGTTGTCACTGATGTCAAAGGTGTTCATGAACAAAAAATAATTAACTAGTGAATGTGATGGAAGGACAAAATCAGTGAAATACCAAGGTAGTAATGGCATGGCATGGCATAGTTGAGGATGTGGCCCATGATGCATATGATGAAATGGAATATGATGGTGTCCTAATGATGATGTTATTAAAGTTCATTTATAACAAATGCAATGGATGAGATGGACATGGGTGATAAGACAACATGAATGACTGATATGGAGACTTCCAAGATAGTGTCAATAGTATGATGCGACATGACACATATGATGACATGGAATATGATGGTTTCTTAATGATGATGTCATAAAATCTCATTTATAACAAATGCAATGGATGAGATGGGCATGGATGATAAGAAAAATTCAATGAATGATCTGAATACTTCCAAGATAGTGTCGACAATATGATGTAAACAATGGTTATGAAACAAAGAACAGAGGTTGAGTGGAAGTAGAGATGTAGTATGAATGAAAAATTTGGTTAGACAAATGAAGAGTGAAACTGCAGAAGAGTGAAATGAACGTGAGATAGAGTATATGTAACAATCAAAGAACAAAGAAACTATATCTACGAGAGTGTTTATAAATTCTTCAGAGAAACTATATCTGTGAAAGTGTCTATAAATTCCTTATGATTAGCAGCATGATGAAATTCTCTGTGTATATAAATATTCAAACCTGTTAGAAATAGTCATAGAGTATTTATGGAAAGAAGTTGTGCAGATCAGAAAAATCATGGTGAGCTCTTCGTTCGATCTAAAATTGATGGTTAGGAAGCATCCCCCATGAGCTCCGATGATTAAGGATCACTTCCTCAACAATCAAGACCAGACAACTTTTATTAGTCCCGCACTAGATTTGATAGTTAAGGGTTAATTCTGACAGTTAGGAGGAAAATCCAAAGTTCTGCAAAAGATCAATATCTGACAGACGAGATTATTTTCGGTAAAAGAGATCAACGATGCAGAAGAAAAATACAGAAAGAGAATTATAGAAATAAAATTTAAAGTTTCTATTAACCCATAATGCGCAAGCTGCAATCTAGAAGACTGAAGGTCGATAAAGACTCCACAAAAAATTGACGGTGTTGAAGAAAATTGTGGAAAGAAGCTTGCGGGAAGGAGCTTGTTGAAAGAAGCTTGTGGAAAGGAGCTTGCAGAAATAAGATTGCAGAAATTAGCTTGCGGAAAGTCGAGATATGATTTCAAGAAATGTTACATTTCTACATCCCACAATCCATAGCTTATCTAAGATCAATGATCATAGAAGAGCCTTTAGTATATCAATGGTGTGGAACAATTGGTGCAGAAATAAAACTACGAAAATCGTGAAAAATACATTTTGGAAAATCAGAAACCCACATTCCACAATCTACATCTTACCTCATATCAATGGTCAGGAAAACTCTCGACGAAGATCAATAGTGGGGAATCGTTGATGAGGAAATAGTGGTGCGGAAATATGATTTTGAGGAGGAAAATTGTGTGCTAGATCGATGGACCAAAGAGTATCAAAACTATATCAACAACCTAGATTGCTTATGGAGAAGGATATTGTGGAAGAACCATAAAATGTTAAGTCGAGCTGTGGAAATGAATTCTGAGGTGTTGAATGAATGAAAGGGTGCAAAAGAATGCTTTGGTTTGATATGTACATGTGAAGATTTCTTGCAATCCTTACAAGTGATGCCCGCATGTATGAAGAGATTATATGCCATTATTCAAAGAGTATATGATAGTTTTAATTTTATTAATTAAATGTTCATAAAAAAAATTATGATAAGTGTGATTATCGTATTTGAAAGGGCATGTTTGTGAAAGGGTGTGCTTCTACAACAATACGTCCGCAGGAAATGTGAAGATACTTATACGAAGAAGTATGAGTGAGAGAAAGGGTCTCGAGGTCTAGATCAGAAAATGAGAAACAAAGACCAATGGGTGTGACAGAGAATGGAAGGAAAAGAAATCTAGTACATTACAGAAAACATATTAGGGAAGCATGGTGGCTCTAGGGAAGGAAACATGCCTGCAAAGGGTTGTTTCCTCCTTCCAGCACAAGCTGGTAAACATGGTGTAGGAGCATCCTGTCAGTCATAGCTGATAAAATAGGGTGTCATAGCATCCTTTCAGTAGCAGCTAATCAACCAGGGGGCCGTAGCCGCCTTCCCGTGGTAACTGGTAAATAGGGTGTCATGGCATCCTTTCAGTAGCAGCTGATAAACTAGGCGGTCATAGCCTCCTTTCAGTAGTTGCTTGTAAATAGGGTGTAATACCATCCTAGTGTGTAGTAGCAGGAAAAACTATTTGTAAATAATAATTTTGCAGTAATAGGACGTATTGGTGGTTTACCCTATTGGGATTCCACATTAAAATTGTGTTTTGTGTATTCTTGTTTTTATGTGTATTTAATGATATACTTAAAAAGTGGTTAAATTAGTAAAAAGATAACAATATTGATTCACTCCCCCTCTCAGTATTGACGAATAAACCAACAGTATTGTCATGGTATGATGTACTAGATTTATTATTGTGTGATTATCATATACATGTACTGATATGATTATTGTGATGCAATGTGCAGTAAACGAAATGAATGATCAATTTCTATAATGTGTTGGGTGTAATCCTGGAAGCACATGAGTGATGATATTTTTTGTTAAGCATAAGCTCTCGAACACATGATTTATTAGATTTTGTGTTGACCATAATCTCTCGAACACGTGATTTATAAGATTGGAAGTGTTGGGCATAAGCCCTAGAGCATTTCAAATTTATGTTGAGGATAATATTTGGAGCATCAAATATTTGGCCATTATATCTCTAGGTTTGTTATACAAGTACATCCTAGTATTAGTGTTGACCAAGAGGGTATCAAATTGCACTAGTGTAAAGCCCAATTAATAGTGTTGATATTAGGCTCTGAATAGTGCTAGGTGTTATTGAACTTAAGTGTGTTGAGTGATAATGAATCTAAATAGCATCGACCCTTATCATACTTATTTTAATTTGATTAAATGAAATTTCAAATCTACTTCTCATCAGTGACTCGAAGAACTACCACAATATACGGGGTAATCCGACATGCAATAAGGATATAGAGCTGGCTAACCTATTTGATCGACAAAACCCTACGTGAGGCCTTGATAAAAGAGATAATATAAACTAAGGGAAGCATCAAAATAAATAAAACTATGTTATATGATGCATTAATCAATATTAATAATAATATGTAAAGTTTATATATTATGAATAAAATTATATATATATAAAGATCACCAAAATAATAAATAAGACTCTATGTATTTATTATAAACTAAAATAATTAAAAAAAATTATATTCTAAAGTTCAATTAGGAACTAGTAAAAAGTTTCTAGTTAAACAAAATAACTATTAATTCCATATAAATCAAATTGAAGATTATTTTCAAGAAAGTAATGAATTCTTGATTCAACTGGAGTTTAAAACCAATTTCCCTTTCGCAAAATATTTTCTATAAAGACCCTATCCAAGAGAGGGCTTGGGTATATAATTATTTCCCCATAGTTTTTGGAGAGATTTTTCCCAAGAAAAGAATTCTTATATAGAGCCTCATTATCCAAATAGAAGCAACCCACCTTTAGGATTTCCAGATCACTTGCATGATGGAGCGAGCTCCGGGGGATCCGGATTAGAACCAAGAAAATTTTAGGGTCATTGTTGGGAGGAACATGGTAGTTCCATAATTATCAGGTTATCATTCCTAAGGTCAGAGATATCTAGTGTTTTATTAATCCTGGGTATTTAAGGGTGCAGGGTCTTTTAGCCATTAACAAAGTTGCATAGTTGCATGTAAGAGGTTTATACATATCCAAGTTATTTTAAAAGTCTGTTTATAGGTTGTAATTATCGCTAGTATTCTTTGGATGAATATCTATAATTTTACTCTCCAGTTTGGATAAATGCTTCAAGTTTGTTTTATTAGATCAATTAGAATCTTAGTGTTTAAATTCTTAAGTAGACTCTAGGGTTAAATTTCTATTAGAGTTGTACTAAACTAGTTTCAAAAGTTTATGTTATATGTTAAGTTTTAGTCTAGATACAACCCTTAGTTGTCAAAATGAATTTAACAACGAGACCTTTGTAAAACCTACTGAAACTAAACCGTACATCACAGCCGAGGTCTCATTTTAGAACAGAGTAAAAGCAAGGAAAAACCCTTACGTATAAGTTACAATGAATTTACAAAGGTGTACGACCTTATTAAAATAAACCAAATATTAAACAAACTAAATAAATATGCGTAAAAATAAACGAGTGATCGAAACCCTTAAAGAAATAAAACACATAAAATAATGCAACACTGCAATATTACATTTTCCAACAAATGAAATGTATACAAATACATATCATCTATCTATGCTACCATAATAACAACTAAATCACCAACAAAATCCTCATAATTCCTCATACAAAGGTTGAGAGCCTACCAACGAGTCGAGAGGAATAATGTTTACAATATTAAATACAAAACATAAACAAACTCAAGAACCTAAACTTTATACGTTCACGGAACATCAACTCATGTTAAGGATTAGTGAGGATACACCCATGATTTCTAAACTTAAACCATATTAAACGAATAATAAACATTAAATAGTCCATCAACTATCACGACCCAAGGTCGAATATCATGAGCTCCAAATCGGAGCGTTAACTAAGTTATACAAATAACAAACATTAAATAATATACCTACTATCGAAACCACATATCAAATCCATAAAAAATTAGCATACATCTGTCCATACAGAATATAAGATATAAACTCAACAAACACACTAGCTATGGCTTTTAGGAAATCTTGGGCCACGCCATTACGACTGCCATTAAAACAACCATAGCAGTAGTAAAAACAAAATGAAGATAGCATTACCATCCTAACCAATGAATTATATGGAAATGTATAAACAGATCTAGGGTTTCCATCCGAAACAAATAGGATGCATCCCTTTTAAATGCTACAATGAATTCTTAAACCATAGACATGAATTTTCCACACGAAACCAATTCAATCTTGAAAAAAGGCTTTCCCTTGTCATTATAAAGAAAGGAAAAAATTCCTGAATCAAAACTAGTGAATAATTAAAGTCATTTAAATAAAAAATAAAACCCTTTTTATAAATCACGGCATGGGTTAACACCCGAATGATATTCCACAGTTAACAAACATATATCAAAACAATATTATCATAGTGCCATTGGTTTCCAATGGAACTGCTAAAATTATTAACCATCGAAATTAAACCATAGTGCTCGCAGCAAACAAACAGCCAAGATAAATTATGCCGAACACCATTTCAATTATCCACACAAAGTTATAAAATATACACAGTCTTGTCTTTGTACAAAACACTTGAATGGGTTGAGAACCACTAATCCAAACCTACAGAATTAAACACTAAGCAAAACCATTATTTTTCCCCAAGCCTTGATGAATCTCAATTAGAAGATTGTTTACAATATACAAATAGATAAAACTAGTAACCCCATAAACAACCTATCAGTTGTGTAGAGGCCCTCGTCGTATGGGCTTACCCAGGAGAAAAACACTATCAACATCCTCCCTTTTAAACAGTTGCAGATCACTCGCACTTGTCCCCAACCTGCAAAAATGAAACAAAGAGGCCATTAGAAGTATGCATACCATTATCAAAACAAAAAAAAGTGGGAATGAGTTAAATGCTAGGTAAATGATTGCATAACTATGGAGAACTGTCGTGTCAGCACTGTAACTTTCAACACAGTCTATGCACCTCAAATGGTGGATCTTATCCCCACTACCCCCAAGCAAAAAACAATGAAAAATGGGCTACATAGACCCTAGAAAGAGGGTTATTCCTTGGGTCATCATGGAGGAGCTATGTTTCCCTTCTTGTGGGATCATTAAAAGCGCCAGCAATCCTCCACTAAGTTTTCAATAAAAACCCGCTACTCTATAGTTTTGAACTTCACATACTTTACCATTTAAATGTAAACTCTCTACTCAATAGTTGTTGAGCTTAATACATTTACCTTTGAGACTTAAACCCTCTCCCCTATAGTTTGATATCATGATTTGAGAATAAGTTTTTAATCCAATGACAAATCCCTTATCATTTAGGATTAGCA
Source organism: Pseudotsuga menziesii (assembly GCA_001517045.1). Taxonomy (NCBI): domain Eukaryota; kingdom Viridiplantae; phylum Streptophyta; class Pinopsida; order Pinales; family Pinaceae; genus Pseudotsuga; species Pseudotsuga menziesii. The sequence goes on from LPNX010066893.1 coordinate 282,195, forward strand.
ACTTTAGGAGCTACGACTTTGACTTTTTATGTCACACACTAGTAGCATAGAATTATCGACAAATTTACCTCTGGTAAGAATAGATACGTCGTGTGTTAGTTTACAAGAACTAAGTAAGTATGGTATTGTAGTATTTCCTTACCTTTTTGAGTGAGTCGTTAGGGAAAAATCTTGCCACGCCTCCCCTTTAAATATAGATGTAAGTTAGCCTTATCATTTATCAAAATAAGATATGAGATAGTGTAATATGAAATCAAACATGAAAAAAATAATATCATAGCAACAGTAAACCAATTAACATCTATTTAACTACAAAATACATCTGAATATAGAGTAATGATATTTAAACATCATCGTCACATAAGAATCACATAAAAGGAAAACAAAACAAGAACTTAGGCATAGTTCTTTATCAAGTTTAGAAATTTACATTAAAGAAAGAATCTATCCTAATATCTTATCAGTTTTATTAGCCCTGTGATTTTTTATTTATTTATGGATTTTAGGGACATTACAAGTGGTTTCAGAGCCTAGTTTCAAACACTAGGAGAGCTAATGGGAGCTATTGAACATCTATTGCTGAAATAAACATTACAAATTCGTATTTGTAATTTTGTGAACTAATAGAAAATTATTTGTTATTAAAATGTTTAAATTGTTGGTTTAAGGAACAGGCTAAATCATGAATACATAAGTGGCAAAAAACCGATAAGGGAATCTAAATTCCCCAACACAAGAAGAATAACTGGAGGTGAAATTAAATTCCAACCTAATGAAAACCATACAAAGTCTGCAAGGAGACTTACAAAGATTAAAAAATGATAACATGAATGAGAGAAAAGAGAAGAAAGCAACAAATGAATATTTACTTCATAACATGATGAGAGTAAGCCCTCATGGACAACCTACCCATTAAACAAATAAATCCAAGGAAGAGTATCATCATAAAAGAAGGACCAACAATCCAAAGGAAAAGGGAAAAGAAGAACACACACCTGATCTTCCATAAAAAGAATATCATAGTTTTTCTAGTAAAGGTTCCATCTCTCCTTGCATAAAGAGGAAGAAAAATGATGACAACCTCCAAGGAGAATTTGGAAATCTAAAATCCCAACCTATGAAGGAGAGATGGATATCTGGGAGAAGGTTGAAGAATGGATCTTGGGTATGAGAAAAGACATTCAAGTACACACCTACTCCAGTGAGATGAAAGTTTGGCTGTCCATTTACAATTTAAATGGAAAAGCATTCAGATGGTGGAGAGACCTAAAGCATACCAAAAACGATGAAGTAAAAGAAACTAGATGGTGTAATTTTCACATAATATTTCAGGAAAAATACATGTCTCAGAGATTATTTGACAGAAAAGTGAAATAATTTCATGATTTAAATATGGGCTCCATGACCATGGAATCCTTTATCAATAGATTTTTGTATCTGTTTGATTACGTGGCTTGCATAAAGGATGAGAAGGTTAGGATACAACAATTTTTGGGATTCATTCCTCCAAATTTTCAAGAGAGAATTGAGTTTGACATGCCCAAAAATATGGACACTACCTTACTCAAAGCTAGGATTTGTTATGATCATGGACAACTAAGGCATGAAAATTAAAATAGAAGTTGAGACAGTTCTAGGACCTTCTTAGAAAACCAAAAAAATGGTTTTAAACCATCGCCTTGCAAAAAATAGAACAATAGTTTTCCTTCTAATAGAAATTTCAACAAGAGAGGTGCACAGCCAAATGTGTGGACACCAAATACCAACAGACCAGTAGAAAACATAGGATCCAAAGTTTCCCCGCTGCAAGTTAGATGTTGGAAATTCTAAGGGCCCCATTATGATAGATATTTTCCAAATAATAATAATGGAGTCTTACACAACCTACAGGAATACCCAACAATGTAATACCTGGCTAGTACACCTAGGATCTATGCAGCCCTTGACAACCAACAAGAAGACCATCAGGACACTATGGTCAAAATAGAAGGTAAGGTTTCAAACAATTCTACTTCGATTTTTATTTGATCCCGGTGCTTGTAGGAGCTATGTATCACCCAATGTTATGGACACATGTAAGTTGAACAAAGTGAAACATGAGAAACCATTGCTGGTACAACTAGCCACTAGTACAAAAAGAAAGGTTTCTGAACTAGTAAGAGACTGTGAGGTAGACATGAATGGGTTTCCAGCTAAGGTAGATCTAAATATATTACCCTTAGGATTCTACGACATACTTATCAACATGGAATACTTGTAAAAACACCATGTCATGCTCTATTGTCTAAACAAGCCAATATTGTGCATGGATGGCCAAGGGAATCGAACAAAGATTCAAGGCATACTCAAGAAGGTGTTCGTTAGACAAATATTTTTCTTATAAGTGAAGAAGTGTATTAGGAAGGGCTGTAAAAAGATTTTAGTGAACATCCAGGATGTAGAAGCTGAGAGAGAACAACAAACTGTGGACTTTCTTGTTCTCAAGCACTTTAAGGATGTATTTCCCAAGGAAATACCATGATTACCACCAAAGAGGGACTTTGTAACACCCTAGTTTTGACCCCATTTGCATTAAATGAATATGATGTATATATTGTAATTAATCGTAGTGTGGAGTTAAGGAAAACATCCACACCATGGTTTATCATTTTTATGTTTCAGAGATTAAATCGGTGCCGATGGTATTTTGTGCTAGCCAGGTACGTTACAATTTTTAAATCATCATGTAAATATGCAATTAATTAAAACCCACAACCAGTTATGTCAATGCAACAATAATGAGATGGGGGCATTATTCCTAAGGATAAGGGGGGGGGGAATATTTAACCTTTGGGTCCAATGAGGAAAAGCCAAATTTCCATGAGAGAACCCATCAAAGTGTCAACTACGTTTCTTGTCTTTTTCCCCAATCATTTATTTCTGCTAGAATGTCGTTGGGTTAGTTATTGCATGGAATGGGAACAGTATGGGAAAAAAATTGAATTGGGTAGAGAACACATTTTTCAAAAATGGGTTTTGACTTCCTTGACAAGGAAAATTCCGAAAAACATATTCCATTCTATCATGCATCCACGCTTTCCATTTTCCTCACCATTCTCTTTCACGTTGGGGTTTTTATGAGCAGCTAGACTTTTTCCTATGTGTTTTCATTCCATGTTTTTGGTTATTGGCTTCATTTTCCCATGGATGGGAGGTCGTTTTTGTAATACCAGGGATTGGGTTTTCTTCCTCACGTTTTTGGAGCTGCTGGTGCATTTTCCATCCATGTTTTTGCATATTCATGTGTGTTTACCATGGATGTGAAGTGTTTTTGTTAACTTCTAGTGGTTGGGATCTCTTCTAGGCGTTTTGGTGTTGTTTCCACATGCACACGGTGAGTAATTTCGTTGTTTAGTGTTACCCAATGAGTGGGAGAATAGAGCCACAAATTTTGGCTGCTGTTGAGTTTGTTTTGGTCATGTTAGGGCCATAAACGACTTTGGAATTAGAATTGCTGCCAACGGGATTGTTTTACCCATTGTCGTTTACGTTTTGGTTAAACATAATTTTCATCAATCCCAGATCTTGCAATTTGTGTGTATTCCTTTTTTTTTTCATTTGAACTATTTTTAGAGTGGAAATGAGGTCTAATCTAGCTTGATAAACCTAGTGGAAGAAGGAACCTTACACACAAAGCTGTAGGGTTGTATTTCTTCTTTACACACCCTGAATAGAATTAGAAGTGAAGGCATATCCTGAGGGACTGTGTAGCATAGAAGGGGATTCTTCCTTGTGTTTGGTGTGTACATTTTTTACAAGTCAGGGTAGATCTGGTGCAGGTGTCCATAGCTCTTTGGTGGAGGTCACTAGCTTAGCAGTCACCCTTTCCAGCTCCCTTATATCTTGATAAACCCAACTGCGTTGGCTTGGCTAAGTTTTGTGTATCCTTGGATATGTGTGAGTCTAGTAGTGTTCCCTTATTCCTTGTGGAAATCATGCCCAAATCGGGGGTGGATGTGCTGCTAAGAGATTGATGAGCACACTGGACTATGGTTGGGTAGAACGCTCCAGTGACGTAGCTAGTTGTAGTACAAGATTCTTCTAAGATAAGTATCTCTTGCGTTTAAATCCTTCGAACTATGTTTGTTTTATAACTCAATATGAACATGTTAAATGCTGTGAATGATTGAAATTGCTTCCAATGTTTGATAACCATTTATGCATATGTGTGTGCTTTTATTTCATTGCATTTTACATTATGTTCATGGGGCTAAAATTCCTATTATATCTAGTAGCTATGTTAGTCACGTCCTCTGTGCTGAGTAGAGAGCTGGGGACATGAAAGACTTATATTTTTCCATAGAACTGACGCTAGGGTCAATACCAGCTTCAAAATCCCCATACCACATGAGTGAACCATAATTGGTGGAGCTCAAGTTACAGTTACAGGAGTTGATAGAGAAGGGTTATATCCAACCTAGTGTGTCTCCTTAGGGAGAAACTATATTTTTTGTAAAGAATAACGACGGTACGATGCGAATTTCCATCGATTACCAAAAGCTCAACAAGATGACCATCAAGAACCATTACCTACTTCCTAGTATTGATGCCTTGTTTGATCAATTAGGAGGAGCAAATATTCTTTCAAATATCAAAATTGCGATCTGAATACCATCAGGTACAGATCCATGATAAAGATATTCACAAAATGGCCTTTTGCACTCGATATGGTCATTACGAGTTTGTAGTAATTCTTTTTGAGATAACCAATGCATTGCAAAATATTATGTGCATGATGAACAATATATTTAGTAAATACCTGATAATTTTGTATTGGTATTTATAGACGACATACTAGTTTACTCAAAGAGTAAAGAAGAACATGAGGAACATCTTTGCATAGTACTACGGGTGTTACGGGGACACCATCTTTACGCTAAGTTTAGAAAATGTGATTTTCACAAACCACACATACAATACCTAGGTCACATTGTTTCTGAGAAAGGGATAGTCTTCAACCCATAAAATATTAGGTCCATAGAAAAATGGCCTACCCCTAGCTGTGTCACATACATTAGGTCATTTTCAGGATTAGCGGGTTACTATTGAAAATTCATTGACAACATTTCAAGGATTGCTTGTCCCATGACCGCCTTACAAAAGAAGGAAAGCATTTTTTTGTGGACAACCAAGTGCGAGTAAAGCTTTTGAAAAGGTAAAAATATTTTGAATACTGCACCTAAACTATGAATTGGGGTTCCCAATGGGGATTTCATTGTTTGCACAAATCTAAAGAAGGAAGGACTTCATGGAGTCCTCATGCAGAATCATTGCACAATATGTTACGAGTCACGAAAATTAAAGGAATGTGAACATAATTATCCCACCTACGATATTGAGCTAGAAACCATTATCCACGCGTTGAAGATGTAGAGGCACTACCTCATGGGGAAGAAGTTTCTTCTGAAAAAATGCAACATGAGTATGAATTATTTGTTCAACTAGCCAGATCTAAATTCCAGACAAGCCATATGGTTGGCCTTCCTTAGTGAGTACCACTTTGAATTAAATCATATAAAGGGAAAGGAGAATAAAATTGTTGATGCTTTAAGTAGATACGCTCCTTATGTTGTATGAGGTATCTTTGAGCTAAACCGATTCATATTTGCACGATAGGATCATAATGATAAGTGAAGTTGACTGCTTTTATGTTGATGTCCTCAAAAAGATTCAAGAGGACATGATTGTTTCACCAAGAAAAATAATATAAGGTAGACGAGACCGGACTATTGTGGTCCAAAGAGAGACTATATGTCCCAGGTAGAGGAGACATTAGGTCCATCATCCTAACAACGTTTCATCAAAATCCCTAATCAGGGCATCCAGGATATCAAAATATGATATCAACAGTAAATAAACACTTCTTTTTGGCCTAAGTTAAAGGTCGACATAGCATTATTAATTTCTAAATGCCAAGATTGTCAACTGGTCAAAGTTGAGCACCAACATCATTCAGGATTACTACAATCGTTACCCATTCTAGAATGGAAATGGGAGGTTGTCAGTATGTATTTTATTACGAGTCTACCAAAGGGAGAAGAAGAATAATTCCATATTTCCATTGGTTGACAAGTTATCTAAAGAAAAACACTTTATCATAGTTAATTCAATGTACAAGGCAGTGCACATTTCTCACATATTCTTAAAGGAGATATTTTGATTGCACATATGAAGTTTACAAGTAACTTTTGGAGATTTTTATTCTCTGATCTAGAGACACATTTAAATTCTATTACCTCTTACACCCGCATATAGATAGACAGAATGAGAAATCAGATTCTAGAGGACATTCTTCAAATGTACGTTATGAACAATCCCACAAAGTTGGAGGATTATTTGAACCTCGTATATTTATCATATAACAAAGGATACAAAAACTCTACCAAAATGAGTCCCTTTGAGGTACTCTATGTTCGAAAATGTAGGAAATCGGTGACTTGGGATAGCCCAGTGGACAGTCTCATGTTAGGGACATACTTACTAAAGGACCTAGAACAATTAGTCACCAATTACAATAGAATCTCAAGGAATAAAAAGACCGCAATAAAATTTATGCAGATAAGAAAAGAAAATATAAAGATTACCATATCGACGAACATGTTTATTTAAAAGTAAAAGATAAAATAAGCTCATTGATCTTGGGAATATGCGAAAAGATGGAACCGATATTTTGCAGAGCCTTTCAGATACTAGCTAAGACAAGGTGAGTGGTGTATGCATTAGATTTACCTTATCATATAGAGGATCATAATGTTTTTCACAGATATTTATTGAAAAACTATGTATATGATACTAAACATGTTATTGATTGGTCCTTTCTATAGGTGGATCCTGAAGGGAAGTTTATACCTGAGCCCCCTTCATATTCTGGAAAAAAGAGAAGTACAACTTAGGAAGCAAACCATCATATAGATGAAAGTGAAATAGAAGCACCTTAGAGCAGATGAGGCTACTTTAGATAATGAATACATCATTAAAGAGGCTTACCCCTCCTTGTTTCATGACTCAATTTCTAGTCCCTAGAACATTGGGATAGTGTTGTTCTAAGTGGGGATGAATGTATTATCATGAATTTTGGCCTTAAATATAATGGGCATGATCCCCAATGCATATGAGCTACTTTGATGTTTATGTTTATATATTTGGCGTATGTCCACTACATATTATTTATGTTTATTAGTTAGATAGATTGGGAGTAAGCCAATGCACATGTTTTATTAACTTGTATATGATTATATATGTTGGGCATGCACCCTGATGGACAAGTACTATTGTCATCATACGATGTAGTATATTTATTATTGTGTGATAGGAATATGCATGTACAGATATGATTATTGTGATGCAATGTGAAGAAGACTGAATTCCTGATTGATTTCTATAATTTGTTGGGTGTAATCCCTAAATCACATGAGTGATGAGATTTTTTGTTGACCATAAGCTATGGAACACATGAGTTATGAGATTTTTTGTTGAACATAAGCTATGGAACATATGAGTTATAATATAGGAGTGTTGGGCATAATCCCATGAGCATTCCAAATTGATGTTGAGAATAAGCTCTGGAGCATCAGATCTTTGGCCATTGTATCCCTAGGTGTATTATACAAGTACATCCTAGTATTAGAGTTGAGTGAGAGGCTCTATAATTTCATTAGTGTAATGCCCAATTAATAGTATTGAGCTTAGGATCTTAATAGCGCTACGGGTTACGGAACTTAAGTGTGTTGAGTGAGAACGACTCTCAATACCACCGACCCTTATCATACTTAATTTTAAGTTGATTAAATGAAATTTCAAATATACTTCTCATTAGGGACTCAAATAAATACCGTGATATACAAGGTAATCCAACATGGAAGCATGGTGTTTTCTAAGGATTATAATACTATGATTAAGTATAGTATCTTAGGCGATTATTTTGGATTGAAAACAACATATATATAGATAAGTAGGAAAATATTAAATATGAAACATACAATTTAATACAGAAACTTGAAAATTTTGGTGAATATTATGATAAGAAAAAATATTTTATGTTAAATATAGGTGATATTAGATCCTACAAATGACCAAATCACGAGTTTATTTTTTGAAAAAACCCAAAAAATAGTCATTTGGTGAAATTTCACCCCTAAAGTTTTCCCTGGAAAGAAGGATGTAGAGCTTCCTAACCTAGTTGACCCATCAAACCTTATGTGATGCCTTCATAAAAGAGATAATGTAAACTAAGGGAAGCATCAAAATAAATAAAACTATGTTATATGATGCTTGAATAAAGATTAAGAATAATATGTAAAGTTTATATATAATGAATAAAATAATAATTATATAGATAGATAGATAGATAGACAGATAGATAGATATATATAAGGAAATAAAGATAACTAAAATAATAAGTGAGAATCTATATAGTTATTATAAACTGAAATAATTAAATAAATATTCTATTCTAAAGCTCAATTAGGAACTAGTAAAAATATCCTAGTTAAACAAAATATCTATTAATCCCATATAAATAAAATAAAATATTATTTTCAAGAAAGTAATGAATTATTTATTCAACTGAAGTTTAAAACCAATTTCCCTTTGCTAAAATATTTTCTATAAATACCCAAGACAAGAGAGGGCTTGGGGAAGTCACTATTCTTGAATAGTTTGTTTAGAGCTTTTTCTGAAAACAAGCATTCTTATACAGAGCTCAATTATTCGAATAGAAGCAACCCACATTTAGGAGATCTAGATCACTTGCATGTTGGAGCCAGCTCGAGGTGATTGAGATTAGAACCAAGAACGGTTCTGGATCATAGTTCGGAGGAACGTGGTAGTTCCAAAGTTATCCAGTTATCATTCCTAAGGTCATAGATAACTAGTGTTTTATTTATCCTTGTTGTTTAAGTGTATATGGTATTTTATCCATTAACAAAGCCACATAGTTGCATGTAAGATGTTTCTACATCTCCAAGTTATTTTAAAAGTATGTTTTTAGGTTATAATTATAGCTAGTGTGCTTTGGATTAATATATGTAATTTTACACTTTAGTTTGGATAAATTCTTTAGGTTTTTTTTATTAGACCAATCAAAATCTTAATCTTTAAATTATTAAGTGGATTCTAGTGTTAAATTTCCGATTAGAGTTGCATTAAACTAGTTTCAAAATTTATGTTATATGTTAAGTTTTAGTCTATATTCAACCCTTTGTTCTCTAAATGAATTTAACAACTAGACCTCTGTCAAACTTACTGAAACTAAAACCTACATCACAAGTGAGGTCTCATTTTAAAACAAAGTAAAACGAAGATAAAACCAATAGGTATAAGCTGCAGAGAATTTGCAAAGGTATACAACCTTACTAAAATAAACCAATTATTAAGCAAACTAAATGAATTTTCATAAACATAAACCAGGGATTGAATCCCTTAAACAACTCAACCACACAAACTAATGTAGCGCCGGAATATTGCATTTTCCAGCAAATGAAACATACAAATATATATCATCTATCTAAACTACCATAATAACAACTAAATCACTAACAAAATCCTCATAATTCCTTATACAAAGGCCAAGATCCTACCAACGATTCGAGACGAATAATGTTTACATTATTAAATCCAAAAAATAAACACAGTCAATAACCTAAACTTTATACATTAACCTAGCATTGAATCCTATTAAGGATTGGCCAAGATGCACCCATGATTTCTAAACTTAAGCCATATTAAACAAATAATAAACATAAAACAATAAATCAACTATCGCGACTCAAGGTCGAACCTCATGAGCTCCGGATGGGAGCATTAACAAATTTATTCAAATAACAAACATAAAACAATACACCTACTATTCAAACCACATATTGAATACACAAACAATTACCATATATATGTCCATACATAATATAAAATATAAACTCAATAGACACACAGGTTGTGCTATTTAGGAAATCTTGGACCATGCCATTATGTCTGTCAATAAAAAAAAACCATAGCAGTAGTAAAAACAAAATGATGATAGAATTATCAGCCCAACCAAATAATTATATCAAAATGTATAAACATAGCTAGGGTTTCCCATGTAAATGAACATAATGCATCCCTTTAAATGTTGCAATGAATTCTTAAACCACAAACAAGAATTTTCCCCATGAAACCAATTCAATCTTGAATCAAGGCTTTCCCTTGTTGTTATAAACAAAGGTGAAAATGCCTAAATCAAAACCAGTGAATAATTAAATTCTTTTAAAGAAACTGATAAAACCCTCTGTATAAATCACAACAAGGGTTAATACCCAAATGATATTCCACAATCAACAAACATATATCAAAACGATATTATCATAGTTCCATTACAAACAAATGCCACTGATACAATGTTTAACCATCGAACTTAAACCATAGTGCTCGCAGCAATCAAAGAGCCAAGATAAATTATGCCAAACACCATTTCAATTATCCACATAGATTTATAAAATTTACACAATCATGTCTTTGTACAAAACTCTCGAATGGGATGAGAACCACTAAGCCAAACCTAAATAATTAAAAACTAAGCATAACCACTCCTTTTCCCCAAGCCCTGGTGAATCTTAATTGGGACTCTGGTTACAATATTCACACAGATAAACCCAGCAACCCCGTAAAGGACCTATCAGTTGGTTAAATTCCCTTGTAGTATGGGCTCACCCAAGAGAAAAGCGTTGCCAACCTCTTCCCTTTGCCACAGTTGTACATTACTCACGCTTGTCCCCAACCTGCAAAGAAAAATGAAGAGGCCATTAGAAGTATGCATATCATTATCAAAACAAAGAAAAATTGTAACGATTTAAATGCTATATAAATTCTTTCATGCCTATAGAGAACCTTCCCACTAGCACTGTAACTTTCAACATAGTATCTGCAACTCAAATGGTGGAGCTTACCCCCATTACCCCTAAACGAAAAAAAATGCAAAATGGGATGAAAAAACCCTAGAAATATGTTTATGGCTTGGGCCATCATGTAGGATCAAAGCTTCCCTTCACGTGGGCTCATTAAAATCATCATCAAACCTCCACTAAGTTTTAAATCAAAACCCTCCACCCGATAGTTTTGAATGTCACGTGTTTTGGCATTTAAATGTAAACCTTCTACTCCATAGTTTTTGAGCTTAATACATTTACCTTTGAGACTTAAAATATCTCCCCTCTAGTTTGAGCTCATGCTTTGAACATAAGGTTTTAATCCAATGACAAATCCCTTAGCAGTTAGGATTAGCAACATTAGGAGCTAGGACTTTAACTTTTTTCGTCACACGTTGGTAGCAAAGGATTATTGATAAAATTATCTACAGTAAGAATAGATACATCATGCATTATTTCACAAGAACTAAGTAAGACCATTATCATAGGATTTCCTTACCTTTCCGAGTGATTCATTAGGGAAAAATGCTGCCACTCCGCCCATTTAAATATAGAGGTAAGTTAGCCTCATCATTTATCAAAATAAGAAACTAGATAGTGTAATATGAAATCAAGCATGAAATATATAATATAGGAGCATAAATAAACAAGATAGCATGTACGCAACTACAACATACATATGAATATAGAATAATTACATTTAAACATCATTGTCTCATAGGAATCACATAAAAGGAAAATAGAACCAGAACTTAGGCATAGTTTTTAATAAAGTTTATAATTTCGCATTAAAGAAAAGATGTCCCTTAAGATCTTAGCAGTATTATTATCCCTATGGTTCTATTTTTATCTATGGATTTTAGGGACATTACATTTCTATATAATAATAATAGATAGTCTACAATTTCTACTATAAAAATATATTTAAGCAGTAAAATTCATTTCTCATGCACTTAACTTATAATTTACAGGGAATAAAAAATTTCCTACTTTATTTCGAAAAGAAAATAATGGTTTTGGAATATTTCATCATTCATGAGATCCTTCAAAAAATAATATTAAACAAATTAAAGATAATAATAGACAACAATACAGATCCTATTAACTTTCAAAGGGGACACATATCCAAAGAAGACCGTTCCTCCCAAATTTCTCCTGAAAGCAGACAAGATTACTTGCTTTAGGACCCTCGAGCCTATTCATTGAATCGCCAGGACTAATATACTATGTAGAATATTCTTATTTGCTCTTTGTATCTCAATAGTAAAATTTTCATTCAAAACTCCATCAATTCACTTTATCTTTCCCCTCATCGAATTCCTCTTGTGTTCCTAACTTTTTGGTGTGCATAAATCCACAAGGTTCTATTCTCCTATAAGATAGAATGTAGTGTGCTTCCAACTCATTCGATGGATATATAATTGCCTATGTCTTTGGGTCAGTTTTTAATTTAATGATACACCTACTCAGTTCCTCCTTTCTTGGGAACATGACCACAAGTTTAGGGAAGTTTTTTCATGCATCAGCTAGAAAGTGAATGTTGTTGATTCCATTTGTCATTTTTTCCTTCTACGCCACATCATTCCTCCTAGTGGTTCAGGGTGAAAATGTGAAGTTGGGAAACAATATTATGACAACGGAGTGAAAACAATAAGGCACGTAGATGAACACACAAAAAAAATTCAACCTCAAAATTTAGGGTGAGAGTTTGTGAGAGTTCAAACTCTAGACCAAGAGTTTAATAAAAGTTTAGGCCTAGAGTTTGAACCAATCACCGCCCTATATTTTTAGAAAAAATATCGAATGAGATTTTGAAAACTCTCGGATGAGAGTTTGAACTAAACTCTCGGTCGAGCGTTTATAAGATATTTTTTCGGCCAAGAGTTCATGGTCAATAATACCTTCAAAAATATCTAGCATCTTTCTAGAACTTGCAACTTCAGCAAGCCCAAACCCCTACAACTTTTAAATATTATTTGTTGGACTTGGTAGAAATGGATTCATCTCTAAATCTAGTTTCCAATTATATAATTTTTTTTCATTTCAATTTCAATTTCCATTTATTAATAAAAAAATTCTAAACCTTATCCCTTAAGAATTTTATTACTCTGAAAAGCACTCGAAATGAAAATTCAATCTCATGACAAATTACAACAAAAACATAATTGAAATATTCATAGATATCATAGTTTCCTTGTCCTCTTAAAAATGGTACTTTAGTTTTTCCAAGAAGAGTCACAGTAAAAAGAAAATTGAAGCCCACCAATGTGTGTCGATAATGCACCATTTTCTAAACTTTTTTGTTTCGATAAATCATAAAAAATAGTTCTCAAGTCTGAAAAAACTAAAAATATAGTCCATGCACAAGTTCAATCTATGTAGATTATGAGTATAACTTTGGCTTCCCTAAAATGAATAACTATCTCCAAGAAAAATGTGGTGCACATAGGTCATTCATTATTCATACTTAAAATTTTAATTATATGTCGTAGGTCGACGCCAAATTTTCCCTGCTATATATCAATAAATTTAAAAAAAAATGAGTAAATAGCACATTCGACTCCCTAAAACTTGTGTGCTTACTTCAAGGTGAAATTTGTTAGATTTTTATCATTCAAGCTAGCATTATGATCTTAGGATCTTTAACTGAGAGAATAACATGCACAGCAATAAAAGATAAGAGATAAGAGACACAAAGAATTTTTCTCAGGGAAACCATAAAGGAGAAAACCCTGCAACTTCCTCAGAGATAGAATCAACACCAAAATAGTAACATGATCTCCACAGCTTCTTTCTCTCTCTCACACCCTGAGAGAGATTCTCCTCTCTCACTCATGCGCCCTAATGAGTGAGTGTGAGTGTGAGTGAGATAAATATAGAGGCTCACTCTCTATTTATATTATTTCATTTACTTGAAGTGCACTCCAACATGTCGGCCTCACTTAACAATTAGTTACTAGATCCAACATCTCTAGGAGTGTCTAATAGCCCTAGTGCCCCACAACTTGTGTGGACTTTTCCCTCTGCTCAACAAGGAGGTTTAACCTTGACTTAGATGGTGGGGACTATTGCCCCGACTTACAATGACTTACCTAGGGTCAACTTCACTAGGATAGTCTAATAACCCTAGGGCCCCATAACTGTGGGGACTTTAACCCTTGACAAATAGGAGGGTTACCCACAATGACTTGACATGACTTTCACATTATAGAAACTTCCTGATCAGAACATCGGGGCATGAAATGACTCAAATACATCCCATAATAAACATTGGGTTACAATACATAATAAACATAGATGAATACATTCTGAAGTTACAAATACATTAACACTCCCTCTTAACTAGGAAGGTATTCTCTCGACACAATTTATCAGCACAAGTCTTCTTCTCTATATCATCTGAATCATCGTCAAGTTCTCATCATCTTCATCTCGATCTAGATAATTACTCGATCTGGATCATCATCACCGCATCTAGATCATCACTTGATCTGTATCATCACTGCTGGATCATAATCAAGTCTGGATCATCACTTGATCTAGATCATCTCTACTGGATCATCATTAAGTCTAGAGCATCACTTGATCTGGATCGTCATCGAAGCTGGATCATCATCACATCTGGATCGTCATCAATTCTGGATCATCACATCTGGAGCACTTGATCTGGATCATCATCATCACATGCTATCTTATAATGGTGCTATCTCAATTCTTCTCATCATAGGATGTTCTACAGAGTCAATCTTGTAGGCCTACCCTTCATGTAGGTATTCATCAGTGCTTATATATGACACTTAAGTTAGAATGGCCCACCTATCTCTTACATCTGACCTCATTTTGTCAGAAAGGCACGCCCAACACTCACATCTAACCTCATCCTGTCAGAAAGGCCCAGCACTCACATATGGCCTCATCTTGTCAGAAATTCTCAGCACTTATATCCGACCATGTGCAAGCACACTACATCGAAAATGATCTATACTTACATCTGATCTCATCCTATCAGAAAGGCACAGCACTTACAGTCGACCATGCTCGAAAGCACCACATCAAAAGGGCTCATCACTTACAATTTGACCATGCATGAAGCACCGCATCAAAAAGGGCATGCACTCACATCTGATCATGGAGGAACTAATCCTACCATCGCATCAAAATGGCCCCCAGTCCTAGACTAAGCTACCTGGTAACTGACCAGGAGCCTCCATTCCTAGAATGGCAGTTGCCCTTGCATCTGACCTACTCATCAGAATGTCCAACACTCACATCTAACATGGGAGGAACTTAATCCTTTAGCCATGAAAGAATGATTCAGCCATTACATCTGATCAAGTGGGAACACATCCCTCTATCACATCAGAATGGCTTCTCAGTCCTAGACTGATTTTTCTTGGTAACTAAACAGGTGCCTCCATTCCTAGAATGGTAGTTTCCCTTACATCTATCCTACTTGAAAAAATGGCTAGCACTCATATCTGAGATGGAAGGAACCAATCCTCTCACCATGACAGAATGGCTCAGCCCTTATATCTGACCTACTCATCATAATGGATATGGATCTCATAATGGAAATGGATCTCAACACTCATATCTGACATGGAAGGAACCAATCCTCTCACCATGACAGAATGGCTCAGCCCTTACATCTAACCATGGAAGGAACCAATCCTCTCACCATGACAGAATGGCTCAGCCCTTACATCTAACCATGGAAGGAACCAATCCTCTCACCATGTCAGAATGGCTATGGAAATCATCACTTTCCCTTGGAGGAAACCTCTATCTGGAGAACACCAAGATTCTCCCTAAAGTACTCCTAGCCAATGGCTTCGTCAATACATCAGCTATATGTTCCTTCGTCGTAGCATACTGGAGCTTCACTACTCCCCTTTGCACCATATCCCTGATATAGTGATACTTGATCTCGATATGATTTGTCTTGTCATGGAACACCAGATTCTCTGACAACTTCATGGAACTCTAGTTGTCATAATGTATACAAGCAACATCCAACAAGAGATCAAATATATCAGATAGTAGCTTCCTCAGCCATACCACCTCACAACTGGCTGAACAAGCTATGACATACTCTGCTTCAGCTGTACTCAGTGCCACATAGGATTGCTTCCTACTAAACCAAGAGATCACACCTGATCCCATACTGAAGCAACATCCTGAAGTGCTCTTCCTATCGATGGAACTTCCTGCCCAATATGAATCAACATAATCTTTTGATTGGCCTCATACTTGAGCCCATAATCAACTGTACCCTTCAGGTACCTTACTACATGCTTTTCAACCATCAGGTGAACATGTCTCAATATGTTCACAGCAAAGAAAATATTTGGTATCGTATTCCTCAGGTACATCAAGGAACAAATCATGTGATGATACATCATGGCATCAACCGTCTTTGATGAAGCAACACTCAATAGCTTCATCTTTGATTCCATAATTGTGGTCATGGCCTTGCAGTCCATCATCCTGAACCTCTTTAGGATCTCTACTGCATACTTCCCTTGTTCACACCTCCATGCCTATAAAAATAGTGCATCGACACATAATAGGAGCATCACTGGTCTTCCTCCTTCAACCTTGAAGCATAGGTTGGAATCCAATTTACTCTCAGTAAAGCCTAGATTCATCAGTATTCTATCCATCATGTCGTACCATGTCGAACCTCAGGATATTCTGCAGTCACTCCCTTTGAAGCAGAGCATCATTCTCCCTTTTTCTTTCGTGCTCTATGCAATGAAACATTCTGAACTGGAGTGACAAGTAGCTTTCATTGCTACTAGTATCCATCTAGGATCATTGGATACCAAGATCCTCTATATTGAACTTTTTTGAAAGTTATTCTCGCATCCATCTATGAGCTTGTTATCCTTTATCAACCTTGTAGCAAACGTTCAGATCTTCATCAAACTGGCTGCAAATGTGTCTTTCTAGTTTATGCCTTCTTTTCGTGAGAGGCCTCATGCTAGGAATCTTTCCCTGTATGATGTTTCCATCTAATGCATGATGGAACTACAAACTTCTCATCATGTATCGATACTGCATCCTAGACATCATTCTTCTTGAACTGGTCTTCCGTTTCTTCTTGGTTACTTCTTCATAGCTTGAAGGTTCTACATCAATGATGTCGCTGCATTGGTCATATTATTCTTTATCTTGAACTGTCGTCACTTGTTCTTCAGAACAAGTCTCATCCTTCTTTGATTGTAGGTGATTATGTATGTGATCTTTCCTACAAGTCAAATGCAATTGTATGGTTAGAAACATTTCATAAAGTATATTCATAATGAAAAAATATTATGCATAAATATATGATCATGCAAGTATTTTAGCCAATACAACATCCATCCATATCTCATGGAAACTTTCTAGATGCCTTCCATCTCTACCAGGATAACATTGAGATTGTGCACTAATCCAATATCTCAGCAAAGAGGTTTCATTCTAGATAAGTAGAAATGGAGAGTTTGTATAGCACCATGAGCTACTTACCCATCACATGCATATTAGTAGTATATTGTCGATAATGCAAACATCCTATCATGCATAATACATCAACTGAATATAAACAAATGCATAACAAAAAAATATCATGAAATGACAATTGAATACTTATCTTTATTTGTTTCATGGGTAGACTCCTTCTTGATCCTTCAGCTTCATCGTCTTCTTCATTCATAATAGCATCGTTTCTTATCCAAATTTAAGGTGGATAAGAGGTTCTTCAAGAGTTGAGATCTTCATATTCCTCATCGCTTGAGGGATATTCTTTGGATGGTGAGATCTTGATCTTCAGTTGCTCCCATCTTGTCTTCTCTTCTTATGAGTCGAGCTTCTTATTCTTCCTAGATTCTGCTGAAAGTAATCACTTCCTTCTGGAACACATTCCTTGCATGAATGAATTCATGATTTTGGGAGGCCATTCAAGATGGATATCACTACTTCTGCATTCTCCATTTCTTCTTCTATCACTTCAAAATATTCTGCATTCTGGATCTTCACATTCTTCAACTGTTTTCTCAAAGCCATCTTCTGATTTATGTTCTTATATTCAAATAGCTTGATCAAGGAATCAAACATCGTTCATGTCTTTAGGGAAGACACTTATGGTACAAGTTGATCCGTGATTGAATCAGCAATGATCTTTTTTTTCTTGACCAAGTTCTTCTTGTGTAAGGCTTTGAGCCTCATCTCCCTCTAGAACTAGAACCTTTCTACTTATGTAGGTTTCCAATTTCTTCAGAGAGATCATATACTTCCATTCTTAGAATTTGTCAAATTCCCTAAGCTTTTCATCAAGATGATGTGATAGATCCCCTTGAAATGAGAACCTCAAATGAAAATAGCAAAAGATTAGATCTTACCGATTTGAGGTGTCCGTCCTGGTTCTGGAGCTAGCTGATCTAGGGTTTGTCCGAGAAACCCTAATTTTAAAACTTGGAATGTTTCATATATGATTAGATAAAAATATATATCTCTTCAAATGGATTTGTCTAATGTACTCCTTTTCTGAAAATAGTGGAGGGAAGCTCCCAGAACAGGAAGCCCTAGTTTTCCAATTTCTCCTGCAGAAATGTCTATTACTATTTCTACGGTATCTTTGAAATTAGTGCTCCTATATGTATGAAATTTTTCACTGCATTAATATCGCATGTCCCTGATCCAAAACCACAGGTTTCATCAGAATTGGTTTGACCAATTGGGATTTATTATCCGTTTCCCAAGGTGACCTGTTAAAGGACTGTTCAGAACAGCGAAGTTGTACAGACTGCCACATGTCACTGTTTCATCTTTTGGGTATGAAATTCAGACCATAGAAATTAAAATCCTTTCCCTTTTTGTAAAAGATTCAGGAGTTCCATTTGGACCTCTATAACCGAAGCTATAGAAATGCTCCCTAGGTGTCCTGTTTAGGGATGAATTATGGAAGAGGATGGAACCCTAAATTGGAGGGATCATATCTCCCTAAATATAGCTAATATGAGGCTGAATTATGGATACAATGTTCATCAGGATTTTATCTTATTCCCCTGCAATTTTCAGCTCCTGATCCTTAGCCAATCTTGGGATATAGTGAATGTACCAAAACTTAACCGTTTTAGTATTTAGGGTTTTTCTAGCTTGGGGTCAGACTAGGGTTTGGCTTTCCTGGATTTTCACCCAACAAAATGTCTTGATCCAGGTCTCTAAAATTTGATTTTGATGAGGATAACAATCCTATGCTAGGCTCACTCAAAAATTCCTCTTTCGTAGAAAGCCCTAATTTTCGCATCGAAAACTGAAAATGCTTGGAATCGAATTCCGCTTCGACAAAAAGATACGCCCTTCAATGGAGAGTCAGCCTAGCATACTTTTAATGATGGATTGTGTAGAGTGACCCAAAATGTAAGAATCCCTACCTTCTGCAGCTTCATAATTTCTTCTTCTTAGGTTAGCTCTGATACCATGTTAGATTTGTATCATTCAAGCTAGCATTATGATCTTAGGATCTTTAACTATGAGAATAACATGCACAGCAATAAAACACAAGAGACAAGAGAAACAAATAATTTTCCTCGGGGAAACCATAAAGGATAAAACCCCGCACCTTCCTTAGAGATAGAATCAGCACCAAAGTAGAAAACCCCGAAATAGTAAGATGATCTCCACAGCTTCTGTCTTCCTCTCTCTCACTGAGAGAGATTATCCTCTCTCACTCATGCACGCTAATGAGTGAGTGTGAGTGTGAGTGAGATAAATAGAGAGGCTCAATCTCTATTTGTATTCTTTCATTTACTTGAAGTGCACTCCAACATGTCATCCTCACTTAACAATTACTTACTATAGCCGACATCTCTACGAGTGTCTAATAACCCTAGTGCCCCACAACTTGTGGGGAATTTTCCCTCTTCTCAACAAGGAGGTTTAACCTTGACTTAGATGGTGGGGACTATTGCCCTGACTTACAATGACTCACCTAGGGTCAAATTCACTAAGATAGTCTAATAACCCTAGGGCCCCATAATTGTGGGGACTTTAACCCTTGACAAATAGGAGGGTTACCCACAATGACTTGACATGACTTTCACATTATAGAAACTTCTCGATCGAAACATCAGGGCATGACATGACTCAAATACATCCCGGAATAAAAATCGGGATACAATACATAAGAAATACGGATGAATAAATTCTGAAGTTACAAATACATCAACAAAATTCCTAAGGGAGATGTCTATTTGGAGGGGTTGGAGTTGAAAAACATAAAATTTTGCAGTTTGTTTTGTCAAAAAACAAGCAAAAGTGTTTCCCAACTTCATGTTTTCACCCGTCAGTGAACACTCTTCAACAGTCCTCTTTGGATAGGAGTCTCTTCTTTTTAATTATTAAATAATAAAATATTCAATTACAGTCATCCTTGATGATCCTTGGTCAACAACATAAAACATTAAAATAAATTTTAAGGTAATTTTTTTCCACAAGATAAAATGTTTTTAGTTCTAGGTGGGTTGCAAAGAGACCCTCTTAAGTTCAACATCATTCCTGATGTTGCCTAAATATCATATGAGTCTTCCTAGAACAAAATTTTATATGCTTCCTGCATATGACTTTCAAATTCCGAGGTTGCAACTTCTCAACTAAGGTGCTTCCATTGCACCTTTACTTGTCCAATGGTGCGATTTCAGAGAAACATTTATCTCTTGTCGAGGATACAATCTAGTTCAACCTGAAAATATCCTTTTCGTTCTACCTGGCTAACATTCCAATCGATTTCATGAGTAGCATCATGTACATACTTTTTCAATTTAGAATTATGGAAGACATTATGTATTTTGAGAATAGGTCACAAAGCTAACTGGTAAGCCACTTGACCAACTCTTGACAATATTTCAAATGGTCCACAATACTTGGGTGCTAATTTAGCACAAATCCCCAACTTAAAGGAGCTTCTTCTAAGTTGTACCTTGACAAAAACATGCTCACCTACTTGGAATTCTTTTTGAGTTTTTTTAAGGTCAGCATGACTCGTTTGTATTTCCTGTGCAATTTTCAAATCACTTTGTACCTATTTAACTGTAAGTTCCATTTCTTTTAACAAATCAGGTCCGAACATTAATCTGTCAAATCGATTACTCCATGAAATGGGAGTATTACACTTCCTACCATGCAGTATGTCAAAAGGACTAAGTTTAGCTGAATCTTGATACTTATTGTTGTAAGAAAACTAGACTATATGCGGATATTCTTCCCATTTCTTTGGTTGATCCCTAACATACATTGTAATGTCCCCAAAAATAAAAAAAATAAAAAAAAATTATAGGCTAGTAAAAACTACCTAGACAGAACATTATTTATTTACGAAAATCTATTGTACACTTTATTTACCTCTCTTTAGTCGTAAGTTGTTCTTACTTTCTGTCATTTATATTTCAGACCTTACTTTTAATGTACTTTTCTTATGATGTTTGTACTGTTGTTTACTACTTAGTATTATGTTTACACTTTCATCGCTTATATGTCATCACTGGATTTATGTTATTTGTCATTTCTGCATTGTCGCACTTGTTAAATATGGAGTCCTAATTTAACTTTGTCTATGGAAACGAAGTGGGCGGAGTGGCGGGACTTGTTCTTCAATGATGTTTTGAGAGGTAAAGTATTACTTGGTTATGCAAGCTTACTTAGTTCAATCGAACTAAGTCACCTCTTTTACTTACTTATGCAGTTCATTACTTTGCAATGGGATCTGGTGTAAAGTGTGTTGACCGTCTTGATCTTAGAGGAGTTGCTGCTAGTTGTTATGCTGCCTATTAACTTGGTTTATAAATTGGTAAGTGTCGTTATCGTCAATGTATCTACTACGGCTAAATTTCTTGTACACTAAGTATTATTTGTTATGTTTTAAACTTCTTAGTCTATATGTCATTAATACATTTTACGTTCTATGTATATTCTTACTATACCTATTAACATCTCTTATGTTTTTTTATTGACAGGTTATTATATTGGTTTAAGAGAAGACCTTTGTATTTTTATATTCAAAGATGTTATAATGGCATACTTTGTATGCCATTGCTATTAAGCATAAATACCTTGTTACTAAGGGATTAAAACCCTAATCTCTAAACCTATGGTCTAAACATTATCTAAATACTTTAAGTATGGGTTGTTTGACTTTGGACTAGCGCATTCTATGGACTATGTATTATTGTAATTCTATCATAATGCAAAATTTGTAATATGTTAATGTGTTATAGAGTTTAGGTGGTGACATAACATATGGTATAAACCATACAATAGCAGGGTTTAAGTCTTTGTTTGATAGGTGGTCATACGTTGTAATGGAGTGAAACAAAACTATGGAGAGTGGGTTTTTATGTCGATTTAATGGTTGCCAGCTGGTGCATTCAATGCATTTGGTGAAACATGAATGCCTTCCCTTAGGCTTGGATAACGATGGTTGTGTGTTTTTTGTCATTTGGGTTTTTTCACTTTGGCTCTGTGTAGAGGGTAAACCATGGAGGTGATCTCTAGACTGTGAGGTAAGTCTTCACTCGTTTTAACATGCTTGCACATTAGTTTGGTTTAACGTTTCTTCATGGCCATGCTTCTCATCCTTTGTTTGGATTGTGTCTTGCAGGTGTCAAAAGGGAATGAGAAGAAGTGTGGATTTTCTTCTGTGGGGTCCAAACGTTTACACTCGTAGCCACGGTAATCCTGTGAGAAATATTGTACTTGCTACCTTTTGGCCCTCTTACGCAGACTGTGCATATATTATTGTTTGGTTTTGGATTTTATGATGTGGGTTTCGATGTGGGGTTTTTAATTTCACCTTTGGGCATACGATTACATACTTGGGTTTTGGACAATGTTGAAAATGGCTTCAGTCGTGGGTGAATTCGCACTCCCTCTGGTTCTGTGTATAAATTTGGGTTTGAAATTTTACTTGGGTTATTTTAGCAGCAAAGAGAGGAATGTTTGGGCTTCGTAGCACATTTGGTTTTTGGTTAAGAAAATCGTTTTCATTGGGGAATTTTAGCCATGGGATGTACCATTACTTACAATGGTGCGTTACCCCATTTTCATGCCTATGTAAATGGATGCATACTATTTTGATTAAATGATTGCCATGGTTTAACTTGTGATGTGCATAAAATGATTTTGATGTGTTATTCTATTGTTATGGTGGATTGTGTGGTCATTCGTCGGCTAAAAGGTTATGTGTATTACGGTATTACTTAGTTATAAATTAAAGATATGGATAGTGCAGGTATAATCCATGTCGTGAATGGCATACACCTTTCCTACAATGCTGCGATAATATAGAATATGGTTAATATTGGTAGGACTGTGTATTAAAATAAAACTTTGGCCGAGGTCGTGACTTATATGAGTGCTGGGAAATATTTGGTTTCATAGTGCTAGGGTTTAAAAACCCTTGATGGAATTTGTTTTTTAATATAAATGGACTTTGTGTATTTATATTTTAATGGATGTATTTTATAAACCACAGCTCGCATACGATTTGATGTATAGCGTGGCCTGTGTGAGGAAGGTTATAGGATTTCGTTGTTGTTATGTATATACGTTACATATGGTTTGTTATTATGGCTTTTCCTTGGTCTGGACATCCATGGGATCGATCTCGCGACCTCTGTTGGCAAGCATGATTTTTAATGTAATTTAATGAACTATATTATAATAAATAAACAGACTAGGCTTACATGCGCACATGACTCGATTCCTGTTACTGTTTTCAATATATGGATTTATAATATGATTCTTATGCTATTTTAATATGATGTGATTAATGTCTACAATGTATTATTTTAAATTTTTTATAGTAACATTTATTGAGTTATGAAATTTTATTTATGGCTATGTATAGATGGAAAAGTTAGAACCATGGATTCTTTTATATGAAATATGATCAAAGAATTGTAAAGGACCACATGGATGGTCATGATGACTCCTTTGATTATTGATAATGTTGTTTCATTTATGTGGAGTATTTTTAATGTAAATTTGTAATATGGATACAGACCTTGAAAGGTCTTAGATGAGTTATTTAGTTTTGGAATTAAATATATAGATAGGTTTCATATATGTTTATACCTGATGGCTTTATCTGTGTATGTATATATAAAGTAGTTATGTTTGTAAATAATACCCTAAGGTATCTATTTAGTATATTTATTTCTTTAAACTTACTCTTATGATTAAATATACTATAATCTAAAACATGTCTCTACTGACAAATGTTATATGTCAGTAGAGCTATAAATAATAGGTGAGTAAGAAATAGTAGGTTTGGATTTATCTAGTTTTACAGTAATAAATTTATGAATATTGAATGAATATTGAAACAAAATTTAGAGAATAAATCCTAGCTATATAGAGCCTATGATAATATTTACAACCCTAGGAAAACCTAGGCAGAACTTCAATTACATAGGGTTAGTAAATACATTGGAAACATTCATCTAACATATTCATTATATAATCTAGAAGATAGCATACACATTATAGGGTTAGATTTTAAGAAATGTAACACTAGGAGAGATGGACAGAACCAATCAAATCCGGGGTTAATAATATATATGAAAGCATTTACATAAAGAAGCCAACATTCACCCTAGAAATGAACTTGGGCATACTAAGAAATTATACCCGTAATTTATCTTCCTGGAGCTCCTTTAATGGCTGAACCTGCACACTTTTTAAATAACCAACATTATCAATTTAGGACAGATCTCACCTCTAATTTTGATGACCAAATCACTTGAGAACTACCACATTCCTCCCAACCATGACCCAGAACTGTTCCTGGTTCTAATTTGGATCCCCTCGAACTAGACTCCAACATGCAAGTAGCTAAGAGCTCCTAAGGTAGGGTTTCCTAACTGGTATTCAGTTCTAAATCAGTCCTCTTTTCCTTACAAAAGAAAGTTCTCTAGGAAACACTTGAGAGCCCCAAAACAGGAAGAATAATAATTCTCCAGGATAAAAATCAGAACCCCAAGCCTCTGTTTGGATTCAGTCTTAATCAAAGGGACATTTAAATCAAGAAACCTTGGTTTCTTGATTTAACTCTTTTTTTAATTACTCGAGTAATTTTCAATACTTAACCTAGAAAATTTTAACTAGTTCCTAGTTAAACTTTCATAGGTGTTATACTATTTATTAATCCTTTAATACTAATAAATAATAATTGATGGAACATATCTTTTTTTTATTAAATATATATTTAATCATAATTAATTCTTTATACATACTATGTATAAAATACATAATATTATAATACTTATTAAAAATTTTCTTTGGGGGTCATGTATGATGATCCCTGGACTTAATGACACTTCTTCATTAATGTCAAGTAGATAGGTGGCTTAGGTTTTAGTAGGCTAGGCAACTCTAAACATCCTTGCATGTTGGATTTCCCTCGTAAAATGTGGTAGCTCTTCAGTATTTTGATGAGAATACATAATTTCAAATTTTCGTTTAATCACTTATAAATAAGTCTGATGAGATCAATATTTTTCTCAATTTGTTTTCACTCAGAAGTTATTAAATTCTTTTCTGTAACCCTTAGCACTTACCAGATCCCATACTCAATTCCTATAGGAGGGAGTTACAAAAATAGTATAATTCCATAGCTTTCGCTCAACACTAAATGCTAGCATATACTTGTACGATACACCTAGGGATACAATGGCCAAGGAGCCTATGCTCTAGAGCTTATGCTCAACATCAACATGGAAGGATCCAGGGCTTATGCCCAACACATCAAATTATATTTTCATGTGTTCCAGAGCTTCTCTCTCAACACAAAGGTAAGTACGCATGTGCTCCATAGCTTCTCGCTCAACACAATTCATCAATCTGTTAAGTGTTATAGATCTCCTCGCTCAACACAAAACATCTCGTCAATCATGTGCTTCAGGGTCCACGCCCAACAAAAAAGAGCATATACATATATCATCAATAATTGGATTATGCCCAATATATAAAACAAATCATCATGTTCAAATGCAGTGGGGTCTTTGACCCAATATAAAATAAAACATCAAGATAATCGTCATAATCAATAGACACATTCCTATAAGTGTTAGGTCCAAAATTCAGGATATTTCATCCTTCCCCGCTTAGAACAACACTGTCCCTGGTGTTCTAGGGACTCATAATGATATCATGAAACAAGGCGGGATAAGCCTTTATCATGGTGGCCTCATTCTCCCAAGTAGCTTCATTAGCCTCAAACTGCTTCCACTGCACTTTCAATTGGACCACGGTGCACTTCCAAAGATGCACTTATCTTTTGTCGAATATATGAGTAGGTTTAGGGGTAAACCCCCAATCAGATTCCACCTGTAATAGGGACCATTCAACAACATGTTTAGTATCATAAACATATTTATTTAACAAATATGCATGGAAAACATTGTGGACTCTTACATGGGTGGGAAAGGCTAGTTCATAAACCACTAACCCTTTCTTGGCTATTATTTCAAAAGGTCTACAAAACCCAGGTGCTAACATATCGCACCTACCCAAGCTCAAAGAGATTCATTTGGATTTTACTTTGAACAAAACATGATCGCTTATTTGAAAATCCTTATCCTTTCTTTTTCGATCCACGTAAATTTTATGGCGGTCTTTTGCTTCCTTAAGGTTCACCTGGACCTTGGTAACCAAATGTTCCAATTCCATAAAAAAAGCAGGCCCTAACATTAGTGGATCCACTGGGCTATGTTCCCTATCAGACTCTATGTCTCGGATGGTTGCTTCAAACAACTTGCAGCCTTTCCTCATGGATTTATTTGCTTATAAGATAGATATTTGTCGTACAGAAACTTTCTTTGGAATTCCCTGAACCTTCACTTGGTTGCCTAGGCTATCAGTACACAATATAGACTTGTGCAAACAATCAAGCATGATATGGTGTTGTTCCAGCCAGTCGATGTCGATAAGTACATCGTATGATCCTAAAGGTATGATTTTTAGGTTTACTTTCGTAAGAAAACCATTCAGGTTTACCTTGCATTCTTTAACAATTTCCAAAACCTTCCATCTGGTTCCTGTGGCTAAATGAACCATCCAAGATTTATCATTCTTTAGTTTTCCTAGTTTGCATATATCAATAATTTTAGGTGCAACATAGCTCCAGTAAGCACCAGGATCAATAAGTATTGAAACATAAGTGTTCACGATCTTACCTTCTATCTCGACCCTCGTAGCTTGATGATCTTCCTGTTGGGCATCTAATGTTGCATAGATCCAGGGTGTTCCAACTATTTCCTTGATAATTGGTTCTTCTTGTAAGTTATGCAAGACCCCACCGGTCTTGTTCTTACAATCACGGGCATAATCAGGCTTGCTTCATTTCTAGTACTTGATTTGTAGCAGGGTAGCATTGGCTCCACTTGCCACTGGTTTGTTAACATTAGCAGCTGGTACATACGGCTTTGTACCAGGTTTATTAAAGCTCATGTTTGCTTGAAAGTTGTTATTCTACTTTCTGTATGGATGTGGGTTGGACCCAGGTTTGCGGTTATCAAAAAAGTTCTTAGAATTGTCTCGGTTTTAGTTCGTATTTTCCTGCCTCATCTTTCCATGCTCATAACAGATCCTAGCTTTGTGGAGCGTGGTATCCAAAGTATTAGGCATGTCAAATTCAATCATGTCCCAAAAAATGGGAGGAACACATCCTAGGAATTGTTGTATCTTTACCTTTTCTTCTTTGATGTATGGTACATAATGCAACAGATCTAGAAATCTGTTAATAAACGCATCCATAGTCATAGATCCCATGCATAGTTTTTGAAACTCGTTCACTTTTCGGTCAAAGAATATTTTTGGCATATATTTTTCTTGGAAACTTTTTCGAAAAGTATCCCAACGTATTTCCCATAGCTCATCTTTCTTGGTGTCTTTTAAATATCTCCACCATCTTGTTAGTTTTCCATTCAAGTTATAGATGGCAAGTCGAGCCTTCATCTCACTTGAATAGCTATGAACCTGAAAGTACTTACCCATGCCCAGCAGCCACTCATCAGTCTTTTACCCTGTGTTTACTTCACCTTCATAGTTCGGGGCTCTTATTTCTTAGAACTCCCCCTGAATATTTTCATTGCCCTTTTGTTTCCTTCTCTTTGGAGAAAGTGGGTCATCACTAGAAGGACTGTGATGATCTTCTTTAGTTTCTTCAGGGGTACATTCCTTTTCCTATTTTCTTGGGCTTCTGTCCTGGTTTGGTTAAGGTTCTCTTTTGGCACTATTTGTTGATGGAGTAGGTTTATTTTGCGGGCTTTCTCCTGTCATACCTTTGAGTAAGACTTCATTTATAGCTTGTTGTTCCATCCTTTCACTTAGGCTGTCTTCTCTAAAACTTTTCGATTCAAATTCAAGATTGTGTAAAGTTTTCAAAATATCAGAGTTTAGCTCTACCACCAGCTCCGCTTCCAGAGTAGGGGTGGTCATCTTCCCTTGACGACTATTTTCTTCCTCAATATTCATAAACTGAAAAACTGAATAGTGCTGTAAAAAAATTTGTAATCACAAAAAAATTTAAAATGATAGAAAAACATTTGTCTTAGTAACATTTTTAATAATCATACAATACGCCTAGGGATACAATGGCCAAGGATCCGATGCTCTAGAGCATATGCTCAACATCAGCATGGAAGGCTCCAAGGATTATTCCCAACACATCCAATTATATTTTCATGTGTTCCAGAGCTTCTCACTCAACACAAAGGTAAGTACTCATGTGCTCTAGAGCTTCTCGCTCAACACAATTCATCAATCACTCAAGTGTTCCAAAGCTCCTCACTCAACACAAAACATCTCATCAATCATGTGCTTCAAGGTCCATGCCCAACACAAAAGAGCATATACATATATCATCAATAATTGGCTTACGCCAAATATATAAAACAAATCATCATGTTCATATGCAGTGGGGTGTTTGACCCAATATAAAATAAAACATCAACATAATCATCATAATCAATAGATACATGCCTATAAGTATTAGGTCCAAAATTCAGGATATTACATCCCTCCTCGCTTAGAACAACACTATCCCTATTATTCTAGGGACTCATAATGATATCATGAAGCAAGGAGGGCTAAGCCTTTCTCATGGTGGCCTCGTTATCCCAAGAATCTTCGCCAGCCTCAAAGTGCTTCCAATGCACTTTCAATTGGACCACGGTGCACTTTCGAAGCTGCACTTCTCTTTTGTTTGATATATGAGTAGGCTCAGGGGAAAACTTCCCATCAGGTTCCACCTATAATAGAGACCAATCAACAACATGTTTAGTATCATAAAAATATTTCTTTAACAAAAATGGATGGAAAACATTATGGACTCTTACATGCGTAGGCAATGCTAGTTCATAAGCCACTAGCCCTTTCTTGGCTAGTATTTCAAAAGGTCCACAAAACCTGGGTGCTAACTTACTGCACATACCCAATCTCAATGAGATTCATTTGGCTTTTACTTTCAAGTAAAGATGATCTCCTATTTGAAAATCCTTATCCTTTCTTTTTTGATCCACGTAAATTATCTGGTGGTCATGTGCTTCCTTAAGGTTCACCTGGACCTTGGTAACCAAATGTTCCAAGTCCATCAAAAAATCAGACCCTAACATGAGGCAATCCACTCGGCTATCCTAAGTAACCAGTGTCCTACACTTCCATCCATAGAGTACCTCAAAGGGACTCATCTTGGCAGAAGAATGATAACCATTGTTATAAGCAAACTCTGTGAGATGCAAGTAATCCTCCCACTTCGTGGGATTGTTCATGACATGCATTCAGAGCATGTCCTCGACAATTTGGTTTACTCTTTGAGTATACCCATCTGTTTGTGAGTGATATGTAGTACTGAAGTTCAACTGTGTCTCCAATCCGAAGAATAAAGATCTCCAAAAGTTCCCTATGAACTTAACATCTCAATCCGAGATAATTACCTTGGGTATCCCATGTAATCTAAATATCTCTTTAAAAAATATATCAATATTGTTCACGGCATTGTAGGTTGATTTTACAGGAATGAAGTGTGCTACCTTTGACAACTTGTCAATGACCACAAAAATAGAGTCATTTTACTTCTTACTTTTTGGAAAACTAGTGATAAAGTTCATACTAATAACTTCCCACTTCCATTCCAGAATGGGTAATAGCTGCAGCAATACTACAAGATACTGACGCTCAGCCTTGACTAGCTATCACTCCTGACATTTCACAATAAACATTGCAATGTAGGCCTTTAACTTAGGCCAGAAAAAGTGTCTCTTGACAGTGGATATCATCTTTTGATATTTCAGGTGCCTTCAGTACGGTGCCCTATGAAATTCTATGCTGATGTTGGACTGAAGGTCGAATCCTTCTAAAACATACAAGTGATATTTGGACCATAGCAGTATGGATTCATCGACCTTGTATTCTTTTTATTGTTGAAACAACATGTCTTCCTAAAATTTCTTAAGAATCTCTACATAGAAGGGGTCAACTATGTTCACCGCTCTAATATTTTCATGCAAATATACATTCGTTTGACTCAAAGTCACCTCGTAAATCATGTCAGTTCATCGACTTAAAGCATCAACAACCTTATTTTCCTTGCCATTATTGTGCTTAATCTCAAAATGGTACTCGTTGAGGAAATCCAACCATCTAGCTTTCCTCGCATTCAGATCTAGTTGATCAAATAAATACTTTAGACTCATATTTTATGTCTTTAGAAAGAACATCCTTCCCATGAGGTAGTGCCTCCACATCCTCAAGTCAAGGATGATGGCTGCTAACTCAAGATCATGCGTAGGGTAATTTTTCTCATGTTATTTCAAATTATGTGATTCGTAACAGATCTCGTGATCATTCTGTAATATGACCCCTCCAATTCCTTCCTTGCTTTCATCCGTGCAAACAACGAAATCCCCATCAGGATCCACAATCTGCAACACCGGTGGGGTCATAAAAAGCTGCTTAATCTTTTGAAAACTTTCTTCACAATTGTCGGTCCATATCAACTTATTTGCTTTCTTCTGTAAAGCAGTCATGGGGAAACCGATTCTTGAGAATTTCTCAATGAAATTTTGATAATATCCGGCTAATCCCAAGAATGACCTAATGTCAGTGACACTAGTAGGGGTAGGCCAATCGTTTATGGATTTAATATTTTCCAGGTCTACAGCTATCCCTTTCTCGAATATAATGTGACCTAGATACTGTATTTGTGGTTTGTAAAAATCACATTTACTAAACATAGCGTAAAGCTAGTGTTCTCTTAACACTTGTAGTACTATACGAAGTTGTTCTTTGTGTTCCTCTTTGTTCTTGGAATAAACCAGGATGTCATCAATAAATACTAGGACAAACTTATCCATATACCTACTGAATATTCTATTCATCATACACATAAAGTTCATGGGGGCATTGGTCAACCTGAATGGCATCACTACAAACTCGTAGTTCTCGTACCTTGTACAAAAGGTGGTTTTGTGAATATCTTCATCGCGAATCTGTGCCTGATGGTATCTAGATCGCTAGTCAATATTTGAAAAGATTCTAGCTCCTCCCACCTGATTGAACAAGTCATCAATCCGGGGAAGTGGGTAACAATTTTTTATAGTCATTTTGTACAACTAACGATAATCAATGCACATCCGCATTGTACTTTCCTTTTTCTTTATAAACAAAATCGTTGCTCCCCAAGGGGACACAGTGGGTCATATATACCCTTTCTCTATCAAATCCTGCAACTGCAGTTTGAGTTCCACCAACTCAGGTGCACTCATGCAGTAAGAGACTTTGGAGGCCGAAACTAATCCTTGGGTTGGTTTGATGGAGAAGTCTAGGTCTCATTTTGGAGGTAATCTGGGTATTTCCTAGGGAAACACATCCTTGAATTATTCAAGAACATGGAAGTATTCTTTGCATTGTTTCCTATCAAACTCTATGTCTCGGATTTTTATTGCAAACAACTTGCAGCCTTTCCTCATGCATTTATTTGCTTGTAAGGTAGATATTTGTCTTACAGAAACTTTCTTTGGAATTCCCTGAACCTTCACTTGGTTCCCTAGGATATCAATACACAATATAGACTTATGCAAACAATCGAGCATGACATGGTGTTGTTCCATCCTGTCCATGCTGATAAGTACATTGTACGATCATAAAGGTAGGATGTTCAAGTTTACTTTCATAAGAAAACCATTCAGGTTTACCTCACATTCTTTAACAATTTATGAAACCTTCCATTTCGTACCTGTGGCTAACTGAACCAGCCAAGGTTTATCATGCTTTATTTTTTCTAGTTTGTATATATCAATAATTTTAGGTGCAACATAGCTTCGGCAAGCACCAGGATAAATAAGTATTGAAACACAAGTGTTCAAGATCTTACCTTCTATCTCTACCATCGTAGCTTGATGATCTTCTTGTCGGCCATCTAATGTTGCATAAATCTGGGGTGTTCTAGCTATATCCTCAATATTTGGTTCTATTTGTAAGTTATACAAGACCCCATTAGTTTTTCTCTTACAATCGTGGGCATAATGAGGCCCTCCGCATTTATAGCACTTGATTTGTAGCGGGCTAGCATTGGCTCCAATTGCTACTAGTTTGTTAACATTAGCAGCTAGTACATAAGGAATTGATGTATCTTTACATTTTCTTCTTTGTTGTATGGTACATAATGCAAAATATCTAGAGATATGTTAATAAATGCATCCATAGTCATGGATCCCATGCGTACTTCGTGAAACTCCTTCACTTTTCGATCAAAGAATCTTTTCGACATATATTTTTCTTAGAAAAGTTTTTAGAAAGTATCCCAACATATTTCCTGTAGCTCAACTTTCTTGGTGTGTTTTAAATATCTCCATCATCTTTTATTCTTCTTACTCAACCTTTTCCCCCGTGTTTACTTCACCTTCATAGCTTGGGGCTCTTATTTTTCAGAACTCCCCCTACGCTTTTGCTTCTTTCTACGTGAAGAAAGTGAGTCACCACTAGAATGACTGTGGTGATCTTTTTTAGTTGCTTCAAAGGTTCATTCTTTTTCCTCTTTTCTTAGGATGCTGGCCCAGTTTGGGTAAGTTCTATTTTGTCACTGTTTGTAGTTGGAGTAGATTTATTTTGCAGTCTTCCTCCCGTCACATTTCTAAGTAAGGCTTCATTTATAGATTGGTGTTCCTTCCTTTCGCTCAGGCTATCTTTTTTGAAACTTTTCAATTTGGCTTGAAGAATGTGTAAAGTTTTCAAAATATCAGAGTTTAGATCTACCACTAGCTCCACCTCTAGAGTGGGGGTGGTAATCTTCCCTTAAAGACTATTTTCTGCCTCAGTATTCATAAACTTAATAGTGCTATAAAAATTTCCTCTAAACACAAAAATTTTAAAATGACAGAAAATAAATTTTGTTAGTAACATTTTTATTAATAATACTTTATTTTCTCTGCGTGATTTCTTGGTGCGCCCATAGGTATCTTAGTATTGAAATTGGGCTATGATACCACTTGTAATGTCCCCAAAAATTGAAAATAAAATAAAAAAAATTATAGGCTAGTAAAAACTACCTAGACGGAACATTATTTACTTACGAAACTCTATCGTACACTTGATGTACCTCTGTTTAATCGTAAGTTGTTCTTAAGTTCTGTCATTTATATTCCAGTCGTTACTTTTAATGTATTGTTCCTATGATGTTTGTACTATTGTTTACTACTTAGTATTATGTTTACACTTTCGACACTTATGTGTCATCATTGGATTTATGTGCTTTCTTCTTTTTGCATTGTCACACTTGTTAAATATGGAGTTCTAACTTAACTTTGTTTGTGGAAACAAAGTGGGTGAAGTGGTGGGACTTGTTCTCACATGATAGTTTGAGAGGTAAAGTATTACTTGGTTACGCAACCTTACTTAGTTTAATCGAACTAAACCACCTCTTTTATTTGCTTACGTAGTTCATTACTTTGCGATGGGATCTGGTGTAAAGTGTGTTGACCGTCTTGATCTTAGAAGACCTGCTGCTAGTTGTTATGCTGCTTATTGACTGGGTTTTATAACTTAGTAAGTGTTGGTATCATCAATGTAGCTACTATGGCTAAATTTCCTATACAGTAATTATTATGTGTTATGTTTTAAATTCATTTTTCTATATGTGATTAATACATTTTAGATTCTATGTATATTCTTACTATACCTATTAAGATCTCTTACGTTCTTTTATTGACATGTTATTGTATTGGTTTAAGAACAGACTTTTGGATTTTTATAGTCAGAGATGTTATCATGGCATACTTTGTATTCCGTGGTTCTTAAGCATAAATACCTTGTTACTAAGGGATTAAAACCCTAAGCTATAAACATATGCTCTAAACATTATCTAAATACTTTAAGCATGGTTTCTTTGACTTTGGACTAGCGCATCCTACGAACTATGTATTATTGTAATTCTATCATAATGCAAACTTTGTAATATGTTAACGTGTGATAGAGTTTGGGTGGCGACATAAAATATGGTATAAACCATACAATAGAATGGTTTAATTCTGTATGTGAGAGGTGGTCATACGTTGTAATGCAGTGAAACAAAACTATGGAGAGTGGGTTTTTATGTGGAGTTAATGGTTCCAAGTTGGTGCATTCAATGCGTTTGGTGAAATGTGACAGCCTTCCCTTAGGATTGGATCACGATGGTTGTTTGTTGTTTGTCATTTGGGGTTTTTCACTTTGGATTTGTGCAAAGGGTAAACCATGGAGGTGACCTCCAAACTATGAGGTAAGTCTTCGTTGGTTTTAACACGCTTGCACATTGGTTTGGTTTAACGTTTGTTCATGGCCATGTTTCTCCTCCTTCGTTTGGCTTGTGTTTTGCAGGTGCTAAAAGGGAACGAGGAGTAGCATGGATTTGCTTCTATGGGCTCCAAACATTTGCACTCATGGCCATGGTAATCCTTTGAGCAATATTGTACTTGCTGCCTTTCGGCCGTCTTTGGCAGACTACACATAGAGTGTTGTTTGGTTTTGAGTTTTATGCTGTGGTTTTCGATCTGGGGTTTTAAATTTCTCCTTCGGGAATACGATTACAGACTTGGGTTTTGGACAATGTTGAAAATGGCTTCGGTCGTGGCTGAATTCGCACTCCCTCTAGTTCTGCGTATAATTTTGGGTTTGAAATTTTACTTGGGTTGTTTTTGCTGCGAAGAGAGGAATGTTTGGGCTTCGTAGCACATTTGGTTTTTGGTTAAGAAAATCATTTTTTCATTGGGGCATTTTAGCATGGGATGCACCATTGCTTGCAATGGTGCATTAGCCAATTATCACGACTTTGTAAATGGATGCATACTGTTTTGATTAAATAACTACCATGGTTTAACTTGTGATGTGCATATCATGATTTCGCTGTGTTATTCTGTTGTTATGGTGGATTATGTGGGAATTCACCGGCTCGAAGGTTCTATGTATTATTGGGTTACTTACCTGTAAATGAAAGATATGGATAGTGTGGGTATAGGCCATGTCATGAATGTCATGCGCCTTTACCACAATGCTGCGATAGTATAGCATAGGGTTAATATTGGTAGGATTGTGTATTAAAATAAAACTTTGGTTGAGGCCGTGAATTATATGAGTGCTGGGAAATTGTTGCCTCTGTATTTCCAGGGTTTAAAGACCCTTTATGGAATTTTTTGTTTAATATAAATGGACTTTGCGTATTTATATTTTAACGGATGTATTTTATAAACCACATCCCACATACGATTTGATGTATAGCATGGCCTATGTGACGATGGTTATAGGATTTGGTTGTTGTTTTGTATATATGTTACATATGGTTTGTTATTTTGGCTTTGCGTTGGTCTAGACATCCATGGGATAGATGTCTCAACCTCTATTGGCAAGCATGGTTTTTAATGTAATTTAATGAATTGTATTTTAAAAAATAAACAAACTAGGCTTTTATGCTCAAAGGATTCGATTCATGTTCCCGTTTGTAATATATGGATTTATAATATGAGTCTTATGTTATTTTAAGACGATGTGATTATAATATATATGAAATCATTTACATAAAGCAACCAACATTTACCCTAGAAATGAACTTGGGCATACTAAGAACTCATACCTGTAATTTACCTTCCTGAAGCTCCTTTAATTTTTTAACCTGCACACTTTTTAAATAACCAGCATTATCAATTTAAGACAAATATGACCTTTGATTTTGATGACCAAGTCACTTGGGAACTACCATGTTCCTCCCAACCATGACCCAAAACCGTTCTTGGTTCTAGTCTGAATCCCCCCGAGCTGGAATCCAACATGCAAGTAACTTAAAGCTTCTAAGGTAGGGTTTCCTAACTAGTATTCAGTTATGAATGAGTCCTCTTTTCCTTGCAGGAGAAAGTTCTCCAAGAAAACAATTGAGAGCCACAAAACAGGCAGAATAATAATTCTCCAAGATAAAAATCACAACCCCAATCCTTTGCTTGGCTTCAGTCTTTATAGACATACTTTTTAGTCAAAGGGACAATTAAATCAAGAAACCTTGGTTTCTTGATTTAACTTTTTTTTTTAATTACTGTGGTAATTTTCAATACTTAACCTAGGAACTTTTTACTAGTTCCTATTTAAAATTTCATAGGTATTATACTATTTATTAATCCTTTAATAATAATAAATAATAACTGATGGAGCTTCTCTTCTTTCTTTTATTTAAATATATATTTAATCATAATTAATTCTTTATACATACTATGTATAAAATACATAGTATTATAATACTTGTTAACCATTGTATTTGGGAATCATGTACCATGATCCCTAGACTTAATGACACTTCTTAATTAAGGTAAAGTAGATAGGAAACTTAGGTCTTACTAGGCTAGGAAACTCTAAACATCCTTGCAAGTTGGATTTTCCTCGTATAACATGGTACCTCTTCAGTACTTTGATGAGAATACAGATTTTTGAAATTTCATTTAATCACTTATAAATAAGTATGATGAGATCAATATTTTTCTCGAGTTGTTTTCACTCGGAAGTTATTAAATTATTTTCAGTAACCCCTAGCGCTTACCAGACCCCATACTCAACTCCTATAGCAGGGAGTTACAAACATAGTGCAATTCTAGAGCTTTCGCTCAACACTAAATGCTACGATGTACTTGTACCATACACCTAGGGATACTACGGCCAAGGATCCTATGCTCCAGAGCTTATTCTGAACATCAACATGGAAGGCTCTAGGGATTATTCCCAACTCATTCAATTATATTTTCATGTGTTCCAGAGCTTCTCACTCAACACAAAGGTAAGTACTCATGTGCTCAAGAGCTTCTCACTCAAAACAATTCATTAATCACTCAAGTGTTCCAGAGATCCTCGCTCAACAAAAAACATCTCGTCAATCATGTGCTTCAGGGTCCACTCCTAACACAAACAAGCATATACATATAGCATCAATAATTGGATTACGCCTAATATAGAAAACAAATCATCATTTTCATGTGTAGTGGGGTCTTTGACTCAATCTAAAATAAAACATCAAGATAATCATCATAATAAATAGACACATGCCTATAAGTGTTAGGTAAAAAATTCAGGATATTACATACATCCTTAACGTATCTTCTAAAACTTGATTTACTCTTTTAGTTTGTCCGTACATTTGTGGATGATAAGCGGTACTAAAATTTAATTTAGTGTCCAATCCTATAAACAATGACTTCCACAAACTACCATTAAACTTATAATCCCTATAAGAAATTATCATCTTAGAAATTCCATGCAAAATAAAAACTTCCTTCATAAAAAATATCAGCAATATTAGCAGCCTTATAAGTAATTTTAATAGGTATAAAATGAGGTTCCTTTCTAAGTTTGTCTACCACTACCATCACATAATCATTTTTCTTTTGATTTTTAGGAAGTTTTGTTATGAAATCAATGCTAATAATTTTCCATTTTCAATATGGGATTGGTAATGGTTGCAATAGACCTGCTGGGTGTTGATGCTCAACTTTAACTGGCTCGCATTCTATACACCTAGTTATATATTCAACCACTTAATTTTTCATTTTGGGAAAAAATGTATCTTTTCTTAACATTTTTATGATGTTTTGGTAACCAAGATGTCCTAAGTAAAGACTCTTGTGCACTTCATTTAAGATCATCAATTTAATTTCTAGTACATTCGGTACCTAGAATCTGTTTTTATACATTATTAAACCTTTTTCATTCAAACTGAAATCTGTTTTTATATTTTCATATTCATTTTCTGTAACGTTTTCTCTTAAATTTTGATCATTTTTATCCATTTTTACTCTGTACTCAAACTTATCATCCAATTTTGTTTTATAGTTGCTAGTAGCAGCTATAGAATTCATATTTTCATTTCTTCTTAAGGAATCAGCCACCTTATTCGCTTTCTCTTTTATATGTTTGATCTCAAAATAATATTAGCTAAGAAAACATAACCATCTTGCTTTCCTTGCATTCATATTTTGTTGATCAAACGAGTATTTTAAACTTATGTTATGAGACATTAATAAAATTCTTCTAGCAATTAAACAATGATGCCACATTTTCAAGGCATATATTACAACAGCCAACTCTAAATAGTATGTAGCATAATTATTTTCACGTATGTTTAAATTTCTTAAATCATATGTTATTACATGACCTTCTTGAATTAACACTCCTCTTAGGCCCTCATTGCATGCATCAGTGCATACAACAAAGTCTTTATTTGGATATGATATTTTTAAGATAGGTGCAGTGATTAATAATTCTTTTAAATTTCTAAATCTTTCTTCAAATTTTAAATCCCATAAAAATATTTTTCCCTTTTTCTGTAAGGATGTTATGGGATTCATGATCCTCAAGAATCCTTCTATGAATTTTCAATAATAACATGTTATCTCCATGAACGATTGTACATCTGATACATCCTTAGGAAAATCCAATCGATTATTTCTCTTATTTTATTAGGATCCACTGATATCCCTTCCTTAGATATCACATGGCCTAAATATTATATTTTATTTTAAAAGAATTCACATTTACTTAATTTAGCGTAGAATTTGTGTTCTCTTAAAACTTATAATATCATCTGTAGATGTTCATCTTATTTTTGAATAAATTAGTATGTCATCGATAAATACAACTATGAATTTATCCAAATATTTACTTAAGAGATTGTTCATTAAACACATAAAATATGCTTGAGAGTTCGTTAGCCCAAATGACATAACAACAAACTCATAATGCCCGTAACTGGTTCTAAATACAGTTTTAAATATATCTTCATCATCAAGTCTAACTTGATGATATCCAGATCTCAAGTCTATTTTTAAAAATATCGTTGCTCTGTGAATCTGTTCGAATAGATCATCTATGTGGGGAAATGGATATCTTTCTTTAATTGTCATCTTATTTAATTGGCGATGTAATGTTCCCAAAATTTGAAAAAAAAATTATTAGTCTAGTTAATTACTACCTCGACTTGAAATTATCTTAGCTACTGTAGAATGTGTCAAAAAAATTTCACTGAAATGAATTGTCGTAAGTTGTTCTTACCCTCTTCTATATGTTTTCCCCAATGTGGTTATTAATGTAATTCTATGTTGTTGTTATGTTACTTGAATATGAGTTTCATGGAATGTGTGTTCAATGATTTCTTCTTATCATGTATTTATGTGTATGTGCATACATTTTAATGATTACTTACTGATTATAAGTTTTGGTTATTGGTTACTTAATTTATATTGTTAAGGGGTGGAGTGGCGAGACTTCTATCCCTTATAGGATCACTTGGAGAAGTAACTGGTTTTACTTGACGTTATAGGGTTGACTTAGTTCATATTGAACTAATGCATCTCTTCTTTGTTTTGTGCAGGTGCACTAGGTGACGGAGGAGTGTCTTAAACAGTTAAGCAAAAACATACTTCCTATACTCAACTACCTCACTTATTTGGATGACAAATGGACCGCAGTCCTAACTTAGCGATTCTTATTGCTATTGTTCGCATGATTTTTTTACTCATGTCTAGGTTTATTTATACCTATTTATATAATGGTTACCATTACTACTTATGGTTCTAAGACCTTAATTTAGCTTCAAACATGTGCTTAACATTTATATGGTTTAATTGTATTATGAAAGGCTTAATATATTCTATCTTAGCCATATGTGCATTATGGTTTTTATACAACACGTTGAAGGTATGTTATAATCCATTCATGGCATATTTCATATGCCATGAATCTTGGATTTAACCTAAGTTCACGATGACAAATATGGGGGTTATAAAGTGCATGGTATTCCAATAACGAATCACAATTTTGGCGTCTATGAACTATAGATTTGGGGATAGAAATCGACGTAGTGGTGGATAGGGTGGTAGAGTAAATGATCCTTGGGAGTTGGGGCTCTCAAGCCCTAATATTGGACTTTCGTGGAAGAATGGTTCATTTCGAATTTCATTAGGTGAGCTCTGTTTGACTATGTAGTCTGTATCAGGGCATGAGGTCTGGTTTGCATCTATGTTGTGGAAGGTATACCCTTCATTATGGTTTTGTAGCATGTGTTTACTTGTTCTTTCAGTTCAGAGGTTTTGCATACTTCTCACCTTATGTTTTCCTTTGTTTGCAGGTAGTAGGACATTCACTACGTGGGTTGCGGGTCTTTGAGGCTGCTGACACATATCCCTTCACGGGTAATACCTATACAAACAAGCCTAAACTTGTTCCTCTACGTATGGATTTTTTTTACAAATCTTTAAGCTTGGCGTTTGATGAATGAATACCTAGTTTGGTTTAAGGGTTGCGAATAGGTATGGGTATTTTTTTTAATATTGTAAAGCATAGAGAGATGTGTATACAATTTGGGATTTTTTTTGGGTTTGGTGCCTTTGGGACAATACTGTTACAACTCATCTCTGTAAATGAATATTGGGATGGTAGCGTTAACATTATGACCATGGTGATTATTACAGAATCTGCGTTTTATTTATAATGTTGGGTTTTGAAAATGGTGACAGCACCATTGCTTGCAATGTTCCATTGGATTGGAAATGTGACTGTATAATTTTTATATAAGATTTATAGTGTTTAATCGTAGGCGTTCTCTGGTGTGTATAAATGGTGGATACGATTCTTGCTTGGCAAGGTTTGGACTCTGTGTAAATTTTGATGTCTATAATTAAATTCTTGTTTTGGTTAGTTAATAGAGTTAATTTGGCTTTTAGAGTCCTGAATTGTGGGGTATCCTTATGAAATGGATGTTATTTCTATTCTAGCATAGAAAGTGGGTTTTATGGTTTATGTTAATGGATTATTGCTTTGTATCTTGGTCGTGAGACACAAAATTAATATAGCATATAAATTGGGGTTTTAATTAGTGTATGGAGAAATATTGAAATGATTTATATCATGTATATTTTGATGGTAGTTATTGTATGGAAACATTGACAGGGAAATGGTTTCGATCTGTGGTTAACTCTTCTTGTATTCAACGGTTATAACG
Organism: Pseudotsuga menziesii; assembly: GCA_001517045.1. Lineage (NCBI taxonomy): Eukaryota > Viridiplantae > Streptophyta > Pinopsida > Pinales > Pinaceae > Pseudotsuga > Pseudotsuga menziesii. The sequence goes on from LPNX010066893.1 coordinate 323,676, forward strand.
TAGATTGTGTGGAATAATTATAAATTGCTACAACATTGAAAATGATGCTAGCCAATCTTACGGGATTCGATGTCAGTCATGTTTTTAATGTATTATATTTTTTTTAAGCCGCAATCTTCACATGATTCGATCCTAGGCTACGTTGGTTGTAAACATTATGGGTGGGGTTTTGATTTGGCATGAATGCATTAGAGGAAATTTGGGGTCTAAAATGGGCCTTATAAGAAAACGCGCCAACAATAAATTTTGTGATTGGAATTCAAGAACCAATAGAATTTCAATAAAATGAGTCAACCATAATGGTTAAATTGACATATTTGTCATAAAAACAAAGTACTTTTTTGTTCGTATTTTCAACATGTCTCCTTGTGTTTTTACTCATATTTCAAGTGGGAGAGCTCATTGGATGCGAAATTCAATTCTGCATCTAACGAGTACCCACACTGCATACTTTTGACAGACCCCGCTGCCCAAAAAAAAAGAAATACCTGAAAAAACATGATGATGACATCATCATCATGTTTTTCAAGTATTTCTTGTTTTTTGGGTAGCGGGGTCCATCGAAAGTATGCAGTGTTAGTACCCATTGGATGTGAAATTAAATTCCGCATCCAACAAGCTCTCCCACTCAAAATTTAAGTAAAAACATAGGGAGATATGTCGAAAATACAAACACAAAAGGTAGCTTTTTCATTCTTCCTACAAAATTAATAACTATTATTTTATTATTTTCCTTAGAAGGCCCATTTTAGACCTTAAATTTTCTCTAATGACAACAAGATTCGATATTTTAACCTCTTGATTGATGCAATATATGTTCATGTTTTTTTTAATTAATTTAGGGTTGATTTATTATGTTGAACTCTTGAGAGATACGATTTGGATAATGCATTTTATGTTTAAGTTATAAATTATAGAGTGTGGTTATGAAGAATGAGGCACTCATGCCTAAAGACCTTAGAGGTCTCGATATCTTAGCTTGATATTGTCGTTTATAATAGGGAAATGATTTGGTTATAGTTTTGTTTTATGATATTTTATTCAAAGTGTAATCAATTTATATTTATGTTACAAAATTGTGCATAGACATTAGGCTGATACTATAGATAATATTTTGGTTTATTTATATTTAATATAATCCTGCTCGCAATATGAAATAAGCCAACAAAGATAAGATATAGGCTCTGTTTTTAATTAGTTCTAGATTTTTGGAACTTGAATTTATAGACAGGAATTAAATTTGAAAAATTATCTAGAAAACAAAACCATTAACTAATAGACATGAAATAGATTGAAGAAATGAACTAGAAAACAAAACCCTCCTATAGATAGAACTAATGGTGCTTATTCCATCATGAATAAAATATATTAGAATAGCCTCGTAAAATAGACAAACAAATAACCTAACCTTTGGTAAAAGATATATATCTGCTAATAAACAATGAGTTTAACCTATAATTGAAGAAAGTAGAAATGAAGGAAATATAACCTATCTCATAGTAGAAAAATACTAAATAATCATTCAGAATTCAATCTACTCCAAATAGTAAAACTTGAGTAGTTTATAGGGGAAAAACATAGAACCTCATATCTGCAAGATGAAGTTGTTTCAATGGATAAAAACCTGCACACTCAAATACTCACAATTAACAAATTCATAGACAGATCTGACCTCTGTTTAGATAATGAAATAACTTGGGAAATACCACGTTATACCCAACCATGAACCAAAATTGTTCCTGGTTTCAATCCGGATCCCCCTAAGCTAGTTCCAACATGCAAGTAGGTTAGATCTCCTAAGGTAAGGCTTCCCTATCTGAGTTATCAAGTTCTCAATCAATTCTCCTTTTTCCTCTTAGGAAAAATGTTCTTCAATAACTCTCTTGAGAATAAACAAGTTCGATTATGGAATAACAAAAAGATAGCGAAGCCTCTCTTTGGCTTAGGTTTTTATTGGCAGACGTTTCAGTCAAAGGGGTGGTTAAATCAAGAATCATTTGATTTCTTGTTTTAACCCTTTTTATTTAATTTAGGTACTTTTAATATTTAACTTAGGAACTTTTGAGTGGTTCCTATTTGCACTCTTGTAGGTATTTTAATATATATTATCATGATTAAAAATAATAATATATGGATCCTTTCTTTATTTCTTAGAGTTATTAGTATTATTACTATGCTTAATATTTATACATATCATGGCTCCTCTTACTTGATTGAACAAGTCATCAATCCTAGGGAGTGGGTATCCGTTTTTTATAGTCATTTTGCTAAGCTGACAGTAATCGATGCAAATTTGCATCAGACCATCCTTAATCTTTATGAAAAATTATCGGTGCTCCCCAAGGAAAAACACTCGATCGGATATATCCTTTCTCAATAAACTCTTGCAAATGCATTTTGAGTTCCACCAATTATGGTGCGCTCATGCGGTAAGGCGCTTTTGAAGCTAGAACTTATCCTAGTGTCATTTCTATGGAAAATTCTAAGTCTAGTCTCGGTGGTAATCCTTGAATTTTTTCATGACATACAACCTTGAAGTCTATAACAACTGGAAATTCCTTAATGTGCTTTTCCCTCTCAGCTTCTATGTCTTGGATGTTCACTGCAAATAGTTTGCATCCCTTCCTAAAGCACTTCTTGCCTTGTAAAGAAGATATCTACCTTACGGAAACTTTCTTAGGTATTCCTTGAATCTTTACTTGATTCCCTTGGATATCTATACACAAGATTGACTTGTGTAAGAAATCAAGAATGGCATGGTGATGTTCCAACCAATCCATGCCAATAAGTATATCATACGATCCTAAGGGCACGATGTTTAGGTTTAATCTAGTAGGAAAACCATTCTAGTTTACCTCATAGTATTTAACTAATTCAGAAACGTTATGTTTCATACATGTGCTTAATTGCACCAGCCACGGTTTATTATATTTAACTTTGCCTATTTTACATACATCAATAATTTTAGGCGATACATAGCGCTAGAAAGCACCAGGGTCAATCAGTATTGAAATAGAAGTGTTTAAGATCTTAACTTCTATCACAACCATGATATCCTAATTGTATTCCTGTCGGTCATCTAAGGCTTCATAAATCCATGGTGTTCCAGCTATGTCCTCTACCATTGGTTCTTCTTGTAAGTTGTGCAAGACTCCATTGGTATTGTTCTTACAGTATTGGTCATAATGGGGCCCTTGTAATTTCCATCATTTGATTTGCAGTGGGGAAACATTGGCTCCACCATTTGCTGCTGGCTTGTGGGAATTTGGAGCTAGTGCATATTGCTTTGTACCTGTTTTGTTGAAGCTCTTGTTGGATGGAAACTGTTGTTCTATCTTTTGTAAGGTGGTGGGTTGAAACCCAATTTGCAGTTATTTGAGAAGGTCCTAGAAATGTCTGTGATTTTGTGTAAGGTGGTGTCAAATTTTTAGGCATGTCAAATTCAATCCTTTCCCAGAAGTTGGGAGAAAGACATCCTAAAAACTGTTGTATTTTTACTTTCTCTTCCTTGATGTATGGCACATATTTGAACAAATCCAAAAATCTATTAATAAATTCATCTATATTCATGGAACCCATACTAAACTCATGAATATATTTGACCTTTATGTTGAAGAACCTTTTCGACATGTATTTCTCTTGGAAAATCTTGTGAAAATTACTCCATTAGATTTCTTGGTATGCTTTAGGTCTCTCCACCATCTATCCACTTTTCCATTTAAGTTATAGATGGCTAGAAGGACTTTCATTTTGCTAGAGTAGTTATGAACTCGAAAATATTTTCACATACCTAGAAGTCGTTCTTCAACTTTTTCCCTTACGTTCATCTCTCCTTCATAGGTTTGAGATTTTATCTTTGTGAACTCTCCCTGGAGATTGTCATCATTTCTTTGTTTATTTCTGGAAGGAGAAAGAGAATCATCACTATAAGGACTGTGACAATCTCTTTCTGGAGGTTCATGGGTATGCTCTTATTTTCCTTCTTCTCTCGGGTTGTTGGCCTATTTATGATAGAATTATTTCTTGAACCTGTTGGATGAATAAGTGGGTTTTCCCCGCGGGATTCCTCCCTTCATGTTCCACAGCAAGGGTTCATTAATTGCTTGTTGTTCCTATGATTCATTCAGATTATCTACTTGAAGACTTTGTATGGTTTTTAATATTCATAATTTAGTTTCACCACCAGTTCTGCTTCCTGGGTGGGGGTATTCAACTTTCCTTGTCGGTTGTTGTTTTCTTTAGTGTTCATGGTATGAACTGTTCTTTTAAATCTTGTAATTCCAAATTTTAATAACATCAGAAATATCTGTTAGTTAACAAAATTTAAAAACATACTATATTTTCTACAACAAATTTCTGGTATGCCCATTTGTTCTGTTAGTGTTGAAACTAAGCTCTGATACCACTTGTACAGTTCCCAAATTTTGAAAAAAAAAAAATATATTATGCTAGTTAATCACTCCCTCAAGTGGACATTATCTTAGCTTATGCGGAATGTGTCGAACTTTGTTCACCAATATGAATTGTTGTAATTTGTTCTTACCCTCTTCTATATGTTTTCCCCGATGCTGTTATCAAAGTAATTCTATATTGTTGTTATGTTAATTCAATCTAAGTTATATTGTATGCTTGTTCAATGATTGCTTCTTATCATGTATTCATGTCTATGTGCATACAGTTTAATGCTTATTGACTGATTATAAGTTTTGGTTACTAGTTTATGGAAAATCCTTACTTGTATTGTCAATGGGTGGACTGGTCAGACTTATATCCCTTATAGGATCACTAGGATAGGTAACTAGTTTTACTCAATGTTACAGGGTTTACTTAGTTCATATTGAACTAATGCATCTCTTCTTTCTTTTGTGCAGGTGTACTAGGTGACGGAAAACTAGCTTAAATAGTTAAACAAAACCATACTACATATACTCAACTACCTCACAACTTTGAATGACAAATGAACCACAGTCCTATCTTAGTGATTCTTATTGCTATTGTTTGCATGATTTTTTTACTCTTGGCTGGGTTTATTTATACCTATGTCCATACTGGTTACAATTACTACTTCTGGTTCTAAGACCTTAATTTAGCTTCAAACCTGTCTTAAGATTTATATGGTTTAATTGTATTGTGGAAGGATTAAGATATTAGATCTTAGCCATCTATGGATTTTGGTTTTTCTACAACATGTTGAAGGTATGTTATAATCCATTCATGGCATATTTCATATCCCATGAATCTTTGCTTTACCCTAAGGTCACGATGACAAAGATGGGGGTTATAAAGTTCATGGCATTCCAATATCAAATCGTGATTTTGGGGTTTATGAACTATAGACATGGGGATATAAATCAACATAGTGGTGGGCAGGGTGGCATAGTAAATTCTCCTTGGGAGTTAGGGGTCTCAAGCTCTAATATTGGACTTTTGTTGAAGAATGCGTCATTCGGCATTTTGTTAGTTGAGCTCTTCTTGACTCTCGGGTCTGCATCATGGCATGATGTCTGGTTTTCATCTGCATGGTGGAAGGTATGCCTTTCATTCTAGTTTTGCAGCACTTGTTTACTTGGTGTCTCGATTCATAGGTTTGGAATACTTCTCCCCTTTCATTGTCCTTTGTTTGCGGGTAGAAAGGCCTTCGCTGCATGGGTCGAGGGTCTTACAGGTTGTTGACACATTACCTTTCATAGGTAATCCCTATACAAACAAGAATAAACTTGTTCCTCTGCATATGGGTGTTATGGACAGAGCTTTAAGCTCGTCAGTTGATTAATGAATACATGGTTTGGTTTAAGGGTTGCGACTGGGTATGGGTCTGTGTGTAAATAACGTAAAGCATCCACAAATGTGTATATAGTTTGGGGTTTTTGTTTGGTTTGGAACCTTCGGTCCAATACTGTTACAACTCAGCTTTGTAAATGAATAGTTGTTTGGTAGCATTAACATTGTGACCATTGTGATTATTACAGACTCTGGGTTTTGTTTATAATGTTGGTTTTTTAAAATGGTGACAACACCATTGCTTGTAATGGTGCATTTGCTTGGAAATGCGACTTGTGTAATTTTTATATATGATTTATAGTGGTTCACCATAGGAATTTTCTAGTGTTTATAAATCGTGGATACGATTCTTGCTTGGCAAGGTTTGCACTCTATGTAAATTTGATGTCTGTTATTAAATTCTTGTTTTCGTTAGTTAACAGAGTTAATTTTGCTTTTAGAATCATGAACTGTGGGTTATCCTTATGAAATGGATTTTATTTCTATTCTAGAAAAAATAGTGGGTTTTATGGTTTATGTTAATGGATTATTGCTCTGTATCTAGGCCATGAGGCATGAAATGAATATAGCGTATAAATTGGGGTTTTTATTACTGTGTGAAGAAATATTGAAATGATTTACAACGTGTATATTTTGTTGGTAGTTAGTGTATGGAAACATTGACAGGGAAACAATTTTGATATGTGGTTAACTCTTCTTGTATTCTAAGTTTATAGCGTAGACTATGTGGAATAATTATAAATTGTTACAGTGTTGAAAATGGTGCTAGCGAATCCTACATGATTCAATGTCGGTCATGTTTTTAATGTATTCTGATTTTTTTAATCCCTGATCTTCGTAGGATTCGATCCTGGGCTATGTTGGTTGTAAACGGTGTGGATAGGGTTTTTGTTTGGCATGAATTCCAATCAGATTCGATCCTATAACCTCTTGATTGATGCGATATATGTTATTATGTTTTGTAATTAAGTTAGGGATGATTTACTATGTTTAAATCTTGAGAGATATGATTTGGATAATGTATTTTATGTTTAATTTATAAAGTATATAATGTGGTTATGAGGAATGAGGCACTCGTGCCTATGGACCTTAGAGGTCTCAATAGCTTAGCTTGATATTGTTGTTTATAATAGGGAAACGATTTGGTTATATTTCTATTTTATGGTATTTTATTCAAAGTGTTAGCAATTTATATTTATGTTATAAACTTATGCAGAGAGATTAGGATAATACTATAGTGTGCTCACAATATGAAATCTTCCAACAGAGATAAGATATAGGTTTTGTTTCTAATTAGGGATAGGTTTTTGGAACTTGAATTTACAGAAAGGAAATAAATTTGCACAATGAACTAGAAAAGAAAACCCTTAATTAATAGATAGGAAAAAGATTGCAGAAATGAATTAGAAAACAAAGCCCTCCTGTAGATAACACTAATGGTCCTTATTTCATCATAGATAAAATATATTAGAATAGCCTCATAAAATAGACAAACAAATAACCTAACCTTTGGTAAAAGAAATATATCTCTTAATAAACAATGAGTTTAAACTGTAATTGAAGAAATTAGAAATGCACGAAAGATAACCTAGGTTATAGTAGACAGTTACTAAATAATCATTTAGAATTCAATATACTCCAAATATTAAAACTTGTGTAGTTTATAAGGGAAAAATCCAAAACCTCATATTTACAAGATGAATTTGTTTCAATGGCTGAAAACATGCACACTCAAATACCCAGCATTAAAAAATTCATAGACATATCTGACCTATGCTTAGATAACCAAATAAATTGGGAACTACCATGTTCCACCCAACGATGACCCTAAACCATTCCTGGTTTCAATCCGGATCCCCTCGAACTGGTTCCAACATGCACGTAGCTTAGAGCTCCTAAGGTAAGGCTTCCCTATCTGAGATATCAGGTTCTGAATCAATTCTCTTTTTTTCTCTTAGGAAAAATGTTCTTCAGTAACTCTCTTGAGAATAATCAGGTAGGATTATGGAATAACAAAAATATCCCCAATCCTCTCTTTGGCTTATGTTTTTATAGGAATACTTTTCATTCAAAGGGGCAGTTAAATCAAGAATCATTTGATTTCTTGATTTAACCCTTTTAATTTAATTTAGGTACTTTTAATATTTAACTAAGGAACTTTTGACTCATTCCTATTTGGACTCTTGTAGGTATTTTAATATATAATTATCAATAGTAATAATAATAATACATTGATCCTTTCTTTATTTCCTATAGTTATTAGTATTATTACTATGCTTACTTTTTATACATATCATGCATATATATATATATTATTGTTAAAATTTTGTCCTTAGGCATTATATAGCATGATCCCTAAACATATGACACTTTCTTTAATACAGCCTTCACGTAGGGGTTAGGTCAACTAGGTTAGGTAATTCTAAACCTCCTTGCATGTAGGATTCCCTCGTATAAAATTGTATTTATTCACTACTTGATGAGATATATAAATTCAAAATTTCATTTAATAACTTAAAAATAAGTTAGATGAGATCAATGTTTTATTCAAGTCATTTTCGCTCGACATGTTAATTCTTTTCAATAACTCCTCGCATTTATTTAGAGCCCATACTTGATGCAAAAAAACATTGAGTTACAAACTTAGTGCAATTCCAGAGCTCCTCACTCAACACTAATGCTAGGATGTACTTATAGGATACACCTAGGGATACAATGTAAAAGAATTCGATGTTCCATAGATTAAGCTCAACATCAACTTGGAAGGCTCGAGGGACTATGCCCAACACTTCCAATTTATCTTTTGATGTGCTTCAGAGCTTCATGCTCAACAAAAATGTCTCATGACTCATGTGTTCCAGAGTTTCTCACTCGAGACAATATAAATACTCATGTGCTACAGAGATTCTTGCTCAACAAAAAAACATCAAATACCCATGTGCTCTATAGCTCCTTGCTCAACACAAAACTTATCATCAATTATGTCCTTCAAGGTCCACGTCCAACACATGAAATCATATATATATAACATATGAAATTGGATTACGCCCAATATATCGAACAAATCATCATGTTCATGTGCAGTGGGGTACTAGACCCAATATACCAACTAAAACATCAAATTAACATCATAATCAATGGGGCTTATTCCCATAAGTGTTAGGTCAAAATTTGGGATATTATAGACGATAATTTATACATAAGCATAACGTATCGTCTTTCTTTTGAAGAAATAAGCAAGGTGCTCCCCAAGGGGATACACTTGGTATTATGTATTTTTTATCAATTAACTCGTGTAGTTGTATTTTTAATTCATTATGTTCTAGGATATTCATCAGGTAAGGACCCTTTCAATTGGTTACAGCTCGAGGTACTAATTCAATAGTAAAATCCAATTCTTGTTTCAATGGTAATCCTGGAATATATTTTGGGAATACATCTGCAAATTTCTTTAAAAATGGTATATAATCAAATTTTGGTTTATCTTATTTATTCATGTTTTCATCATTCATTACATGTACAGTAAAAACTTTGCAACATTTACGTACAGAATCTTCATTGATAAAGTTGAAAGATGTATTACAAAAAATTTCCTACGTATTCCTTTCACTATAGTTGTTTATCCTTTTTCATCTAAGAATGTAGATGTTTTATCAAAACAATTTAAAACTACTCTGTGTTTTTCCCTCCATTCCATGCTTATTAAACATCATATGATCTTAGAGGTAATACATTTAATGTCACTTGAGTTTTGAGTTGACTCATAAACATTTCACAATATTAAACATAGGTAACTACCTTTCTCTTCGTTCCTGTAGATAACTTAACCAGTCAAGATTTTTCAAACTTATTGAAATCAAAATTATAACTTTTTTCTATACTAGGTGACACATAGCTTAAACTAGCACATGGGTCTATCAAAATAGAAATGGGTTTGTAGGCTTTATCATACCTTCTATTTCAACCACAAATGTTTGGTGATCATCTTGTTGATTCCCCAAAGCTGCATTAATCCTGGGCATCTCATTCTCTATGTCACCAACAGTTTCTTCTTCATGTATTGTATGCACATTGTTGAAATTCATCTTCCTATTTGGACAGTCCTTCGCATAATGAGGTCCCTCACAATTCCAACATTTTACAACTTCTGTGTGTTCATTGTTTTTAATATGATTGTTAGGTATTTCTCTGTTCTTTTCTGCTATAAAATTATGTTGTGTATTACTTTTAAAGGTTGTCCCCTGATAAGTATTGGTAGGATAGTTTCATGAATTATTTTTGAAATTTATTGTTAACTTAGATCCTTTTCTTCTTTGTTCAAATTTTTTTGTTCTTTTAACCATCACATTAGGTACACCTTCTCTTTTATTTATTCTTTGTTCATAACATAATTTATCCTTACTCATTACTTCCTCAAGGGTTTTTGGATTGGCGTATTCAATTATGCCCTTAAAGCTAAAAGGTAAACAACTCAGAAACCTCTGTATCTTAGGCTTTTCATCAATGATATAAGGTATATTTTGTAACAAACCCAAAATTCCGTGTGTAAAAATAGAAAGAATGAAGTAAATTTTTTTCCTTTACCATAATAAAAAAGGACAACCATGTTAAAATTATTCAGAGTGTGCAACTCACATTTATACTAATCAACACCATGGTGGAAATATTAGTTACTCTCTTTTAAATTCTTTAATTTCACATCAAAAACCCATTTCCATGTCCTTCCTTTTGTTTTTATCAACAATAAATGGTCATAACAATTATGAGTAACAACTTCATTAAGGCATGCGTTAAGGTGATACCAACAATCCAAATCTTACCTTAGGAATTTCTACATTACTTAATTATGACTCATTTAGTAATGTTTCATACTGGATAGTAATCACTTTAAGAGACTATTTATTAATTCCATAAGGTCATGTCTATCTCTTAGAGCATTCAAACCTTGTTTTGTATACATGTAATTGTGCATCAAGAAATCACCTTAGTTATTAAGCAAGTAGCAATTGAATTCTTACCTAAATAGGAAACATTATATGTATCTTAGTATCAAACAAACACAATCTCAAATACACGCATTAAAAACACAAACGCATTAGATGTACAGATAAGAGAAATACAATACGCCAAATATACGTGGTTCACCCCATCCAAGGGTTATGTCGACCAAAATCTACTAAGATTTTATTGCTTTAATTTTTCCAGAGGATTAAAATCTGCAATACACTAGTTGTCATCCATTTCCTCAATCTCGCTTTCATAGAGAACATTTTATATCATAGATCAGCCTTATAGCAAGGCCTTCCTTTTTTAAATAAGAGACAAGGAATATATAATATTTATATTAACTTTTAAACCCTTGATAACCTAGAGCTCAATCATGCTCTATAGCCAAGGAGAATGAAAATCCATAGTATGATGAGTTACAACTAACCTATTTAAAGAACCATATCCCATATATGTATAGAAATGACTTGATATAATATTTTAAAAAGGAGAGCGGGTCTCTTCTCTTAAGGTCTTAATCCCTTAACTCTTGGTAAAGTTCAACTACTCAATTCCATGGTTTACCACCAACACAACAGTGATCTCTATTAAATAAAAAACACATAAACTAAAGGCCGCCTCTTCCCTTAAGGCCATAATTTAATGATAAAGGATGTTATGCATGCATCGATATCATACTAAACGGATTATCCTCTACACATAAATCATGATATTAAATCCCCCCCATTTGAGTCTTCTTAAAATCTATGTTTCTATACCATTGTAGAACTTATAAAGAAATTTCACGCACCACGGTAAGTTCAAACCATACTAAAATGCAAATATTCAGGATGGATTTAGATCCCGCTTGCAGATAATGAAATCACATGATCCAGAGTAGATCATAATAATGTCAAACATTTGGTTCTAATAGAAAACTTAGGAGACAAGCGAAGTTCATATCGCCACTATCCTAGCATTCGATTCGGCCTGTATAAAAGGAAAATCGCAGGATCCAAGGTATATCATAATAATGTCAAACAATTGGTTCTAACAGGAAACTTAGGAGACAAGCAAAGTTTATTTCGCCACTATGCCTAGTATTCGATTCAGCCTGTGTAAAAGGAATATCGTAGGATCCAAGGTAGATTGTAATAATGTCAAACAATTGGTTCTAACAGGAAACTTAGGAGACAAGCGAAGTTCATGTCGCCACTATGCCCAACATTCGATTTAGCCTGTATAAAAGGAAAATCACAAGGGGTTTATCCCTATTTCTACTAGTCAGATTGGATGTGTGGCATCCAAAAGAAAACAAGACACAAAATACCATTTTTTTCGAGCAAATTCTATTGTATTGGGAGCCTTGAGTCTTCACTGTTTGGATTGTTCTCCCACCCAGTGATGTACATTTGAGACTAAGACAAGCTCAGCGTAGAATTCTGCAATAGAAATCCAAGTTAGCAATCCATCAAAGTCCATGCACCAATCTCACACAAGGAGTCTCATCTCATGTTGTTCCTTAATCATTGGTTTACAATTCGCTATGGGAAGAAGAGAAGGAGTAAACAATATGCAAGGATTCGTTCATAGCAAGAAGGCATATATGTACGTAAGAGATCAAAACTGCGGATAGACCCAACTCGATCCAACAAGATTCAATTTATTCCAGGAAAGGAAGTGTATATACACTTAATGTTCTAAAATCTGAGAGATAAAATCCAATCACAGAGATTGAATACTACAAGTCTAGATCTTTGGTGGATCCAACCGGGTTAACAAAAAATAGGGATCTGATTTCTTAATTGAAATGCAGTTTAACTTCATATGATACACAGAGGATCAAACCAAGTAAAAATACATGCTGAATTGGAACATACCGGTTTTATAAATGAAGTCATGAAGCTGAAAAAATCTCAGCCACCTATCTTCGCGGATGTTTTTACCTTCAACACCCTCCATCGCCTGGCTTTTCCCCAAAGTGATTTCTCAAGGAAACGTAGAGATCTATATTTTTCTTTCACCACTTCCGGTCTGCTGAGTGTGCCCCCCCTCAGTGAATTTTGAGCACCATTTAAATAACCTCCTAAAATATTCTCCTACGAGGAAATAAAATAAGTATTTCCTATATTTGCTCTTACTCTTGCAGGAAGGATAATTATCTCCCTTTACTTGCTCTTCTCCATGGAGGAAGGTAATAAAAAATATGCTTTATTCACTTTTCCCCATAAAGGAAGGTAATAAAAATCTCCTTTAATTCACAAGGCAGAAATCCCTTTATTCACTCTTCTCCACGGAGGAAGGTAATAAAAAATCTCCTTTAATAGTTATTCACCCTTTTATTTAGGATAATTCCCGCTTGGAGTTATTATAAGAATCCTAAAATATTTGAACTATTATTTTTATCATGCCCATGATTGTAGCCATTTCTTATGGCCAATATATATATAAGTATATATCTATTTATAAGTACACATACACTTATAAATAGTTCTCTTCACATATTACGCCAACACATGCCTTTATGTACATAGTCTAGTTAGGGGGTATTTTACCATTAATATATTAAACAGTGTATGCTATCGATGATATCTATCTTTTCCATACTTTAGGTGGCCACGACCTATGGTCCATTAATTTCTTAGGATGGTTTTCCTTCTTAAGTTTTAATTACTTTGCTCCTTTTATGTCACATAAACAAAAAAATGATTGTGACTCCCTCTAACTAGGGTTATTCATAATAGGGCTTAGTGCGTAGGGTATCCTAGTTGGGATAATATCTACAAAGTAGAGATTCCCTTATAGGGCGAGTCCCTATTTCCAATACTGCCATACTTAGAATAATGTATACGACTATGTTATCGAGTTATGGCTCCCCGACCATTCGTTTTATTTTTAGTTGTAGTGGGCTTAGTTGCCCGTTGTTAAGCTGCATCATAGTTTGATTTTATCCTCTTACATAAATAACTCATATCGAGTTCCCGATATTGTTTCTAGTGGGGCCTTAGCCTTGAGCTCCTCACCAGAACAATTGCAGTAAACATTTTTATAATTACAAGGTATTCAATGTACAATAAGTGGGATATTACATCCTCCCTCCCTTGAAATTAACACCGTCCTTGGTGTTCCAGTTTCCAGCCAATTTGTTGCTTCTCATGATTCATATTTCTTGCTTCGACTACTTTGTTTTGATCTTTGTCGATCTTTTGTGTTCCTTCTCAAGTTTCTATCGTTCAAGACCTGCAGTTTCCTACACAAGGTTCGGGTCTAGCCCAATTTTTATTCAGTAATTCATGTCCAAAATTATAATTCAAATTAAACATAAGCCATAAATCCCTTTTGCATTGTAACAATATGCAATTTATGGTACACTTCCCAATTATTTTCATAATGCAATGTATTCATCAATAAAACATAATTACTACCCTTTGGGTGTTGGTTTTATCTCCAATCCTTGGATAGTTATGTCATCATCGTGCTGAAAAAATTGCTTCCTCACATTACCCATTCAGCGTGTAATAGTTACTTGGAATATTATCAACACGTTTTACGTTTGTTTTGTTTTCCAAACTCTCCCTTGATTTTATTTTCCATTCTGGTGTGGACTTACTGCAGCTTCTGAGGTTACTCTCCCTTTTAACAACTAGTTAAAAGTTTTCCCCTTAGTGACATCAAACAACATCCTGTCTTCCACATGTCCAATTTTTCCTGGGTCTTTTGCCACACCATATTCCTAACACCAATGTGCTCATGAGACAATCTCTTGCCTAACACCATTGTGCTCCTGCAACATATATGCCTAACACCAATGTGCTCACGTGGCAATAACTTGCCTAACACCATGGTGCTCCCATAGCATTCAAATTTTTCCTTGTTCGTATTTAGTGCAGATTTCAACTTTCACTATTTGTATTGCACACTCCTTGGTGCTCAGCATGGCTTTAACTGTCATTGTCCCGATTCGTGAATCGGCTACATGGTTATTCAAAGCATCTATCGATACCCCAAAATTTCATTATTTAATCGTTAGAATTTTCATTTGTTTAATCAACATTTTCTAAGTTGTAGTGATTGTACCCTTACCATCATTAATGGTTCATACAATCTTATAATTCATTCAGAATAAACCACCACTTATTCACAAGTGGATTTAGAATCCATGTCTTATGTTGCTCGTGAGATGGTCAGAATCATCGTAAAGCCCTGTAATGTCAGTACATAACACCACAATCCACAATTAAACCTTGGTTCATAGAAACCTTGAAATACAAAATTTAAAATAAGATAATAAAACAACACTCGTTCTTGAGTGGTTTAGATTCCTTATTTAAGCCAGTGAATTTTTGAAACAAATAGTCCATTTCAGTTTGTGGTATCTCATGCATAACCTGCAAGTTAGTCCATAATGTTATAAGTCGTTCATCCACTTATCATTTCCAAATGTTAATAGCAATTTCCCAACACTCAGACTTTAGATCTGCAATTCGATCATTAAGGTAGATATATTAAATATTCAAACTATAATGATTTTAAAGTAAATATCTTATTCTATCCTTTGGCATTCAAAAATGACTTAGCTAACAAAATAATTTAGAGACGATTTTTCCCTTTAGATCCATTCAACTAGATCACGTGTATCATATAAATGCCACCAAAAATTTCCTAGATATACCCCAACCCCAAATCAATGCATTAGTGGAATTTGGACACCTTGACATGTTATCAGACTTATGACAAGTCCAACGCTTTACCAACAATTTCAACGGCAACGTTTATTAGATCTATTCATCCAGCACAATGCGTTATAGGGATTGGGAATCAACCGTTATCAGGTCCCAAGCATTTAATTCATAACTAAAATGTGGTATCAAATTCAAACACTATGATCCAAAAGGAATTTTCAGGCATCGAATGTAGATATGACTTAGATGGAAGGAAATCAAACAATTGTGTGTATCAATACATATGCAAATATTGTAAAGCATTATTTACAACTGACCAATCATAGTGATATAGTCACAACAGTGGATATGTAATTTAAAATTTAATTTATACCTATCATCTTCCCCCCTGCAACTCTAAAGGTGTCTATGAGTGAAAACTACACACATGCAACAGATTTATGTACGAAATACTACAAAATTTTGATTCCTCGAGTGTGATTTAAGTTGGCCAATAATTCATGCATCTGCACCATCCACAAGGTTGATCGATTCCAAATCGATTGGGCTTTTAGAAGATTCAAAACATAGATAGTATTTTCATTTGGAGATCATACTCATAGGGCCATGCGTCAACTAGGACAATAGTATGTAGAGTATAGAATGTTTAATCAATGGAGATCTATACCGTACTCTTACATCAGATTTGCTCACAATTTAAACATGTGATGAGAAATTGAAAAAAAATGTCAAATCTTTATGTACAAAAATAAACATAAAAAGAACTATCTTTAGAGAGGCAGTTGCAATTTTTGTAGCATCAAATTTTTCCTTCAATCAAGCTAAAAAAGTGTGTGAATATGGTCTCTAGAAGGTAGTTTCAAATTGTTTCCCAACAGCCAATTGTACAACATTCCCACGATTTCCTAAAATTACTTCGTTGTTTGAGGATCTAGATAACATAACCAAATGTCCCGTGAACCCCCTTTTTAATGCATAAAGAAACAAGAGGATCCCAAAATTAGTATAGAAAACCATCCCCTTAGCCTGATTGTGGAAATATTTCATGGTTACTATGATCATCCGAAAGACATAAATACAAAATTTAAGTAGACGTGTAGCTACATTATTCCTATAATTATCCTGCATTTATAATCCATCTTTATTCGAGTTGAATTTGCTAGTTATGATTGCATAAAATTATTTTCAAGACAGGGAACCCAACTGAGGGCCAGAATAACTCCCAGCTCAAATCGGAACCACCACTTATTCCTTAATCCCTTAAGTTCTACTTGCGTCTGCCAGATAGGTTAAAGTTAGAGCAAGTAACCCCCGACGGTTAGTTAAAGTATAAGTTCGCAGATACCTTTTGCAGTTGCCCTTAATTTATATAAGATTCATCTAAGTTTCAGAAAAAGTTGTAACTATTTTAGTTTGACATGCTGCAGAATTCGTCGTTTTAATCAGAACCATACTTAGACTCCAATAGAATACTCTACTGCAGAATAATTCATTCAAGTTTCAAACATCTGTTGGGAAAATCTTTAGTCCAATTTTCAATACCTTACCATAAGAATGGGTCATGAGCCATTTGGCTTTGACGAAAGAATTACTTTTGTTATACCTTCTTCCATGACGTTTTCTTTGATCCTCTTCGTTACCTCCTTCGATCTTTGGAGGCTCACTCGAACAACTTATCCCCTCATTCATCAATGTCATGCATCCACAAATAAAAACAATTGATTGGTTGGAGCTATCCATCTTCATGTATCCTAACTATAAGTTGAACCCAAATAGGCCCGAGTGCTGTCACTCTGGCTCTGATACCATATGTAACAAACCCGAAATCCTGTGTGTAAAAATGAAAAGAATGAAGTAAATTTTGTGCCTTTACCATAATAAAAAAGGACAACCATGTTAAAATTCTTCAGAGTGTACAACTAGCATTTATACTAATCAACACCATGGTGGAAATATTGGTTACCCTCTTTTAAATTCTTTAATTTCACATCAAAAACCCATTTCGATGTCTTGCCTTTTTTTTATCAATAATAAATGGTCATAACAATTATGAGTAACAACTCCATTAAGGCGTGCATTAAGGTGATACCGACAATCCAAATCTTACCTTAGGAATTTCTACATTACTTAATTATGACTCATTTAGTAATGTTTCATACCGGATAATAAACACTTTAAGAGACTATTTATTAATTCCATAAGGTCATGTCTATCTCTTAGTGCATTCAAACCTTGTTTTGTATACATGTAATTGTGCATCAAGAAATCACCTTATTTATTAAGCAAGTAGCAATTGAATTCTTACTTAAATAGGAAACATTATATGTATCTTAGTATCAAACAAACACAATCTCAAATACACGGCTTAAAAACACAGACGCATCAGATGTACAGATAAGATAAATACAAAACACCAAATATACATGGTTCACCCCATCCAAGGGTTACATCCACCAAAATATGTTAAGCTTTTATTGCTTTAATTTTTCAAGAGGATTGCAATCTGCAGTACACTAGTTGTCATCCATTTCCTCAATCTCGCTTTCATAGAGAACATTTTATATCATAGATCAGCCTTATAGCAAGGCCTTCCTTTTTAAATAAGAGACAAGGAATATATAATCTTTATATTAACTTTTAAACCCCTAATAACATGGAGCTCAATTATGCTCTCCAGCCAGGGAGAATGAAAATCCATAGTATGTTGAGTTCCAACTAACCTATTTAAAGAACCATAGCCCATATATGTATAGAGATTATTTGATATAATATTTTAAAAAGGAGAGGGGCTATCTTCTCTTAAGGTCTTAATCCCTTAACTCTTGGTAAAGGTCAACTACTCAATTCCATGGTTTACCACCAACGCAGTAGTGATCTCTATTAAGTCAAAAAAACATAAACTAAAGGGCGTCTCTTCCCTTAAGGCCACAATTTAATGATAAAGGATGTTATGCATGGATCAATATCATACTAAAAGGATTATCCGCTACACATAAATCATGATATTAAATCCCCCCCATTCGAGTCTTCTTAAAATCTATGTTTCTATACCATTGTAGAACTTAAAAAGAAATTTCACGCACCATGGTAAGTTTAGACCATACTAAAATGCAAATATTCATGATGCATTTAGATCCCGCTTGCAGATAAGGAAATTGCATGATCGAGAGTAGATCGTAATAATGTCAAACATTTGGTTCTAACATAAAACTTAGGAGACAAGCGAAGTTCATATCGCCACTATTCCTAGCATTTGATTCAGCCTGTATAAAAGGAAAATCGTAGTATCCAAGGTAGATCGTAATAATGTCAAACAATTGGTTCTAATAGGAAACTTAGGAGACAAGAAAAGTTCATGTCGCCACTATGCCCAGCATTCGATTCAACCTATATAAAAGGAAAATTGTAGGATCCAAGGTAGATCATAATAATTTCAAACAATTGGTTCTAACAGGAAACTTAGGAGACAAGCAAAGTTCATGTTGCCACTATCCCCAGCATTCAATTTAGCCTGTATAAAAGGAAAATCGCAGGGAATTTATCCCTATTTCTACTGGTCGTATTGGATGCGTGGCATCCAAAAGAGAACAATACACAAAATACCATTTGTTTCCACGGAATTCTATTGTCTTGGGAGCCTTGAGTCTTCACTGTTTGGATTGTTCTCCCACCCAGTGATGAACATTTCTGACTAAGACGAGCTCAGCGTAGAAGTCCACAATAGAAATCAAAGTTAGCAATCCATCAAATTCCATGCACCAAGCTCACACAAGGACTCTTATCTCATGTTGTTCCTTAATTATTGGTTTACAATTCGCTATGGTAAGAAGAGAAGGAGTAAACAATACATAGGGATTCCTTCACGGCAAGAAGGCATATATGTACCTAAGAGATCAAAACTGCGGATAGACACAACCTGATCCAACAAGCTGTGATTTATTCTAGGAAAGGAAGTGTATATACACTCAATGTTCTAAAAGTCGAGAGATAAAATCCAATTGCATTGAATACTACGAGTCTGGATCTTTGGTGGATCTAGCCAAGTAAACAAAAAATAGGGATCTGATTTCATAATTGAAACGCAGCTTAACTTCATATGATACACAGAGGATCAAACCATGTAAAAATACATGCTGAATTGGAACATAACATTTTTATAAATGAAGTCATGCAGCTAAAAAAATCTCAGCCGCCTATCTTCATGCATGTTTTTACCTTCAGCACCCTCATTCGCCTGGATTTTCCCCGAAGTGATTTCTCAAGGAAATGAAGAGATCTATATTTTTCTTTCACCACTTCCGATCTGCTGAGTGCGCCCCCCCCTTGGTGAATTTTGAGCACCATTTAAATAACCTCCTAAAATATTCTCCTACGAGGAAATGAAATAAGTATTTCCTATATTTGCTCTTACTCCTGCAGGAAGGATAATTGTCTCCCTTTACTTGCTCTTCTCCACAGAGGAAGGTAATAAAAAATCACCTTTATTCGCTCTTCCCCATAAAGGAAGGTAATAAAAATGTCCTTTAATTCATAAAGAATAAATCCCTTTATTCACTCTTCTCCATGAGGGAAGGTAATAAAAAATATCCTTTAATAGTTATTCACCCTTTTATTTAGTATAATTCCCGCTTGGATTAAGAATCCTAAAATATTTAAACTATTATTTTTATCATTCCCATTATTTTACGCATTTCTTATGGCCAATATATATAAGTATATATCTATTTATAAGTACACATACACGTATAAATAATTATCTTCACATACTACCCCAACATGTCTTTATGTACATAGTCTAGGTAGGGGGTATTTTACCATTAATATATTAAATGGTGTATGCTATCGATGATATCTATATTTTCCATACTTTAGGTGGCCACGACCTATGGTCAATTAATTTCTTAGGATGGTTTTCCCTCTTAAGTTTTGAATTACTTTGCTCCTTTTATGCCGGGTAAACAAAAAAAAAGATTGTGACTCCCTCTAACCGGGGTTAGTCGTAATAGGACTTAATGCATAGGGTATCCTAGTTGGGATAATCTCTGTGAAGTAGATATTCCCTTACAGGACGAGTCCGTATTTTAGATACTGCCATACTCAAGATAATGTATATGACTGCATTATCGAGTTATGGCTCCCCGACCATTCATTTTCTTTTTAGCTGTAGTGGTCTTAGTTGCCCGTCGTTAACGTACATCAGAGTTTGAGTTTATCCTCTTACATAACTAACTCATATCGAGTTCTCGATATTGTTTATGGTGGGGCCTTGGCCTTGAGCTCCTCACCAGAACAATTGCAGTAAACATTTTTATAATTACAAGGTATTCACGGTACAATAAGCAGGATATTACATCTATAATAATAGACTTAAAAATTTACTACTTAGTTCCTTCATAGGCACTGAACCTAGATTAGGATCATAAAATCCCTTAGCTCTTTCTTCGCAATATTGTTTATACACAAATTTGCTTTTAAATTATTTCTTAAACGTTCTCCAAGTTACATACTTTTCTCTAATTTTTTTCACTCTTTTTATATCATGCCACCATAAATCAGCTTTTCGAGTTAAGTTATAAATAGCCATTTTATCTTTCATCCAGTCTAAGGAATTATAGATTTGAAAACACTTTTTCATCTCGGACAACCATGCCTCGACTTCTTCTCCGTTTTCGAGTTCCACGTATAAATTATCTGGATTATTTTGTTCATTTTGATGTGATCCATCCTCAGCAGATGCCTATACTCCTTCCATTTCCTCCAAAAAAAGATTTATATTTATGTACATAAACAATTTTTTAAACATAAGTCATTATTTGTTTTTCCATTTTTTTGTAGAAAGCATTCAAGTTGAGCCAAACTTGAGGCCTAGGGTTTGAAACCGTGCTCTGATACCACATGTAACAACTCAAATTTTCCAAAAAATAATAATAATAAATGTTACAGAGTGTTTAGATCAATTTAAGACCCAACTTCGCTTTGCATAGATTTTAAAATTTATTATAATCCCTACATCCCATTATCAACTTAGGACTTATTCTATAATGCAATTCTATGATATCTCATACTTAAAAACTTGAATACGATAACTCCGTTTATGATTCATATATCACTATACTAGTATACAGGTCTTCATTCCTATTATAAAATTACTTTTTTTTTTAAGTTTATGTGTCATGCATGCCTTGTCATATGTTACAATTTGTGTGTTTATCTTGTATTTCCATAAGGATGGATTCATTATGACTTCAGGTTTTAAGCCTTCGGCTTACAAACCCTATTTTGATGCTAGTGTTACAAGGTTATGGGTCTTACTTAGCTTATGTAATCTAAGGCATTTATTAACTTATATTAATGCACATGTCCCAAATGAAAGATTATCCCCCTCCCTTGCATTCACAAACAAATATTGAGCCAAAGGTGATAAGCACCAACATGACATTAAAATGACTAAGGGAAAACAATGAGTTCACTCTCAACTATAGAGAGAGAGTAAAGAATTTTTATCCAAGTGAAGGTAGGTGAAAAGTTAAAGCACCCACGTGAAAGGCTCATGGTTCCATCCAGTTGGATAAGGAGTAACAAACCCTATTAAAAAATCCGCAGGGTTTATTCTTCTTCGTATTCTTCTACATTGTTGAACTGATTTGGAGAGTCGAGGGCTCTCAACCCTTCAAGCAAAAGGATGTGCTCGAATTGCCACAGGTTCCTTCGCAAGGATGTCAAGTTGAGGGTAAGTTGTTTATTTGTTTTAAGCTTGTTTTATGTTTGATGCAATTATTTTTATAATGTCAAAATCCAAAACATTAACCTCCATCCATTGTTTGAGTGGAAATAGTTTTCGCTAGTTGCTTTTCGATGAAACTGGCTTAAAAGAGTGAGCTCGGGTCGAGGGTACCTCACATCGAAGGGTCTTGGTAAGACCTATGTGTATTGAAACTCTACGGTCCTTGACTGTCTATGATGTGAATGATGCAGGAAAAGATAGAACATATTTTTCTTTGGTTTTGGTTTTTTTTCGGAAATACAAGGGTTTATACGAGCCCCCTCTGTTTGATGGTAAAGACTCTTGTGTTTTGTTTCTACAATGTTAATGGAAAAGAAATAATGTTGTTTTAAAGGCATTCGGGCTATGATAGGGGTTTATATAGAGATAACAATTTTAAAATCCTTTTTTTGTTTACATACCATGGATTTTGTGTGGGAATTTGTATTACAATTGTTTGTAAATAGTGGAACTCTTACTGTAAAATTTTAGAGAAGTTTATGAGAAATACACTCACTGCAATTTTCAATTCTAATTTGTTTAATCCTTCGAAAATCTCTCGGTACTGCTTTGTAATTGATATATTGTTTATTATTATCTGAATTATTCTATGTTTGTTTGGTTATGACTACTACATCCATGCTTTTGTTAAAAATAATCCATTATGTTTTTCTTTAAAGGTTACGACATTTTCTTTGTTGATAACAAGTTTGAACTAGCATTGCCAAAATGTTTCCTCAATTTTGTTTCTATAACTAGGGTTCTTTTGTTTTAGGTTTCACTTTATTACATATTTTACGTGGAAATTTAACCTTACAGGTCTCAAAACCTCGACCTATGTTAAATATTTAGATAAGGAACAAATCCCTCAAATGTCTTACAATAACATCATGAGTTTGTTCTTTTCTCTAAAATTGTACAAACCCTAAATCATTTTTGAAAACTACAAGCCTTTGGCTCTATGAAAATGGTATTGAGTAATTAGTATTATTCATATGTATTTTCACTTTTATGGGTATCGATCCCTTGACTAAAATCCATTTTGTCTCAACTCTAGCTCTGTTGTTTTGGGGAGGTTTAATTTTAGTGTGTTTAACTATGGGAAATCCCTAACTGTAAAAAGAAGTCGTGTTCGGTTAAAAATGAAAAGACATGAAATCTTTACCAAGGATGCCGATGATAGATCTGTTTAACCTCTTTGTTATTTTTATATGAGTTTATAATAAAACTAAAGGAATGTTAATGAATTATTATTTAGATATAATACTTAATATTAGGTGAAGCTATATATAGTAAAATGATATTGTTTTCTATATAATAATAAAAGAGAGTCTACAATTTATACTATGAAAATCTATTTAAGTAGTATAATGTATTTATCCTCTACTTAACTTATAATTTACATTGAATAAAAGCTTCCCTACTTTATTTTGAAAAAAAAATAATAGTTTTGGAATCTTTCATCATTCATGAAATCCTTTAGAAAATAACAGAAAACAAATTAAAGATAATAATCGATAATAATACAAAACCTATTAACTTTTGAAGGGGACAAATATCCAAAGAAGATCGTTCCTCCCAACAGTCTCTGAAAGCAACCAAGATTGTGCAGAACCTTTTTGTTTCCTCTATGTAACTCGACAGTCACATTTGTAGTCAACACTCGAGCAATTCACTTTAGCTTTCCACTCATCCAATTCTTCTCGTGTTCCTAACTTTTCAGTGTGTAGCAATCCACAAGGTTCTAGTCTCTTGTAAGCTAGTATGTACTGATCCCCCTACTCATTCGATGGATATATGCTTACCTAGGTCTTTGGGTCAATTTTCAATTTATTGAGCCACGTGCTCAGTTCCTCATTTATTGGGAACATGACCAAAATTTTAGAGAAGTTTACTCATGCATGAGCTAGAAAGTGAATGTTGTTGCTTCCATTTTTCATTTTTTCCTTCTACACCAAATCATTCCTCCTAGTGGGTCTGTGAACACTCTTCAAGAGTCCTCTTTGGATAGGTGTCTCTTTTTTTTAGTTGTTAAATAATAAAATATTAAATTATAGTTATCCTTAACCATCCTTGGTCAACAACATAAATCTTTAGAATAACTTTTAAAGTAATGTCTTTCCATAACATAAAATGTTTTAAGCTCTAGGTAGGTTACATACTTTATCTTATACCCTTCTTTATAATATTTTTAGCATATAAATAAATTATTACAAGAAATCAAGTAATTTGTTCACCAAAGTTGGTCCCTTAAGTTATAGAAAATAAAAAAATAAAATTTTTATTAATTTAAGAATTATTGACACTAAGTTAAGATATATTGACACTAGTACAAGGGGGGGTTGTTTAAGATATTTTTTTAAGAAAAAATTATCATATTGTCTTTAATATCTATTAAGAATTTTTTTTATGATGGTTAGGAAATTTTTAAGACATAATTAGTTTCAAAGTTGCTTTTAGTTTTGTAGTTTCTAAAATTACTATTTTCTTTAAAAAAAATGGATTTTTTAGGGTAAAATCATATTTTTTGGAAGGTAAAGGATTTGGGGTTTTGCATGAGGCTTTTGCTGAGCCATAAGAATTGTGAGTGACAAAACTAAGAATCCCTTGAATCAAAAGTTTACGTGCAATGAATTTATCGGTTCTATCAATGAGTGGGTATCAGTAGGTTAGACATAACAATGACTCAGGTTTGACATAACAAGGGCTCCACTAGTATGCTCTATTCCTCTATCAAAAATATCCATCTAAATGATTTGAGATAAAGATAGAAAACCATGATTTTTAATGACTAATCTGTTATGTTTTTCATTGTGGTATTGGTATCTATGCCCATTTGGAGCGATCAGCACCTACGTCCATTTGGAGCGATCGACGTCAATTGATTCCCATGTTAATATGGATTTATTTATTTGAATGTTTGTGTGGATTGTTATTTGAATGTCTATGTGGATTGTCATTCCTGGATGATGAAGGCCATTGTCGTAGTAGTTGTTCATTGCGGCATCGGATGGATAGTTGACTAAGCAGCCGTAACTGTGGTTCACCTTCAATGAAAATTTTTCGATCGACGATCCAATCCACTAACATTTCCCGATGGTCGATGAAGTCAACACTTAGAAAATTTCAGAAATTTCTTATTCTTCTTCCACCGCATCGACCGTTGGATCAACTATCCGTCAGGTGGATAGTGTCTTAGACTGCCGCAATGGCAGGTGCGCCATCATCTAAAAGTTTTCAATGTAGTTCATCAGTAGTTCCCTCATCTAACAATTGGAGATGAAAACAATTATCTTCCTCTGATCGCCGACGGTTGGACTTAGAAAAAAATTTCAAATTTTTTCTCTTTACCTTCTTTCGCCACTTCATCGGCTCGACCATCTCCTATCCATCACCGACCAAATAAATTATTCTCTTTCGATCGATGAACTGAAGCACATCGGCATCGGCAGTCGAAACTTTTTCCTCATCAGAATATTAGTGCTCTATGATTCTGCAACAGGGGGCACAAAAACCACTAACGTCTTCCGATGGCCGATGATTTCGTTACTTAGAAAAAATTTCAGAATTTTCCTGCCACTATTTTTTGATCACTGCTGGGAAGAAGGAAACCTGCCTTTGCTATCTGATATTTCATGGCCCATTCAGGCCCATGTTGCAACCAGAGCTTTGATACCACACTGTAATGTCCCCGACCCTCTGACCAGTGAAGAGGACGCTACGATACATCAAATCATCCGGGCATCTAGCCCCATGAACATGGACATACATACATATAATGCTAAAGCATGATACTTAAAAACATAAAACATATTACAAAGCATAATCATTCATATACACAATGGAAGCAAAACATATCAATCAACACTCATGCATATACAGATCAACATTTAACATGTATATCATCATTCATCAACAGTAAATATGATTGGAGACATAAGTTAGGTAAGAATACTTATCTTATTAAGAGCTTGTTCCGCAACCAGCTACGTCATTGCAACGTTCCACCCAACCATAGGCCTGTGTGCTCCTTAATCTCTCAACAACGCTGCCACCCCTGGGCCAGGCATGATTCCCCAAGGAATAAGAAACTAACAGGCTTACACATAGCCAAGGATAACAACACCACAAGGGTACACAGTTCATCCAAGCCAACACAGTTGGGTTTATTAGGCGAACATCAGATTAGCCAAGCCAACCAAGTTGGGTTTATCAGGCCATCCAGGAGATGGGAAAGGCTAAATGCTAAGTTGGTGAGCTCACTGAAGAGATACAGACACCAACACGAGAGCCAGCCTGATTTCTAGAACACCCACATAGACCCAACATAAGGAAATCAGTCCCTTCTCTGCAACGCAGTCCCTCAGACCTTGATCCCCCTTCCAATGCTATTCAGGGGTTGTGGAGAAGAAAGCCATCTCAGTAGCTCTGTCTGTGTGGTTCTCAACCCACTAGGTTTGTCAAGCACCTCAGGCCTTCATTCACCACTCCAATGCAATCCAAGGACAAAACCACTGCATGCAAGCAACCAAACAGCTAGTCAAGCTTTTACAAGGGAAAAACATAGTCCAACGATCATGGAAAATAACCACCCATGAGAAACCCTGAGCCCACAAAACACAATTTCTACTGCAATCGCTGGAAAACTTACACAGACCAGAAAATGGGAAAATAACAACTCCCAAACCATGCGTGATGGAAAAAGACGCAGTCCACCAAAACTGTGAATAGAATTACGGTCGCGACTCAACAATAGAGTAGAAATATTGTTACATAGGTCTGATGATGGTGGATAAAGACACAAAACTATGCATGAATCTGAGGATGAACCCAACTGCAGAATAACAATCCCGTGAGAAAGGAAGAACCAACTGCAAGCTAGCAATCCGTAAGGTAGAGGAGAACGAACATGTTTGGAGGCCAACAATTGGTGAGGAAGAGGAGAACCGAACCCTCAAACAATGAATCATGATTCCTTTTAACTTTGCTCAACCTAGAGAAAACAAACAAATCCTGATCAGGATAGTGGACAGGCCATCCGCGATCCAAAAGGCGTGTTGTGGGGAGAATGGCAATGTGGTGTAGTGGTCTTTCTGTTAGTGAATAGATGCTCCAGCCAACAATAGAATAGTTAAAGATGGTGGTTGGATGAGATAAGGGAAGGTGAGTGAAGAGAGTGGTGACACATGGCTTTTTTCCCCATGACTCAATGTTCACCATTCCCCCTGCTTATCCTTAGGAATCATGCCCCTTATCAATTTAGTTGTAGTGAACATAGCTGGTTGGGTTATTTGATTAAAATGCACATTTACATGATGTCAAAATTTAATATATGTCGTATGTCCCGATATACCATCGGTGACCATTCCAATCCGAATCATAACATAACCAAATCGATGGTGGGGCTTTTGCCTTATCTCCTTACCATGATTATTACAACATATGTATCATGTATATTTAATGCAAGCGGGGTCAAAACCGGGGTGTTACAACGTGGTAGTTCCCAAGTGATTCAGTTATCTATACAGAGGAAAGATCTATCTATGAGTTTGTTAATACTCAGTATTTGAGTGTGTAGGTTTTCAACCATTGAAATAACTTCATCTTGCAGGTATGAGGTTCTTGATTTTCCCCCTTGTAAACTATGCAAGTTTTACTAATCATAGAAAATGGAATTGTGTATGATTATTCAATAACTGTCTACTATAAGATATATTATCTTTTTTTGTAGATCATTTCCTATTTATTAATGTAAGGGTTTTGTTCTAGTTCTTTTCTACAATTCATTTCATGTCTATTAATGTAAGGGTTATGTTCTAGGTCATCTCTTTAATTCATTTCCTTTTTCATAATTTAAGGGTTTATGTTTTATTTCTAAATCCATGTGTGCAATTTATTTGTTGTCTAAAATATTTAAGGGTTTTGTTTTTCCAATTTCATTTCTGCATTTTATTTCCTATCTTTAAATTTATTTCCTAGACCTAAAACAAATCAAAACATAGCATATATATATATATATATAT
>LPNX010066893.1:352134-420612 GCA_001517045.1 Pseudotsuga menziesii
TAATCTAAGCTCTAAGTAAAATATTACAAATAGATTTATAAGCAATATATTTCCCACTTTATAAACAAAATAAATTCCAAGCTAAAAACCATCGAGACCTCTAATGGTCTATAGGGACATTATAAATAATCAAGACTATAAACAAATCCTCATTATTATAAGTAAACAATAAATCAAATATGCAGTTAAGCTATTGAATGCCTCTAAGGTCTCTCATTATAACCAAACCGTACATTTAAAACATAAAATACAAATATCCAAATCTTATATCATAAGAGAGCTTTCCACATAATAAGTCAACCATAAAACTAATCACAGAACTTATTAAATATATCGTATAAAAGAAATGAGGTCACAAGATCGAATCTTGTGGGAATTTACGCCAACCCCAAATTATTTCACATATCCTTTACAACCAGTGTGACCTAGGATCAAATCCTATGAATCTCATGACTTCCAAACCTTTAACACATTTAAAAATAACCAGATCGAAATCTTGTAGGATTCGCTAACAGCTTTACCAAACGCTGAAGCAATTAATTAATCATCTACATAGACTACACTATAAAAATCAAATGAAATAAGAGTAAACCCATACCGAAACTTTTGCTCGGTCAATGTTTCCCCATTTTGTTGCCAAATCAAATACACATGCTGCGAAACATTAAATCTCTACATAGAAATTAAAACCCCAATTTTTTTTACACACTGTAACCATTTTCGTGGCTCACGACCATTTGTATACAAAACCGTAACCCTTAACATAAATCAAGTTAAACTCCTCTCAACGCTAAGAAATAGAAATGAAATTCCTTCATATGGTAGAAACCATAGTCACAACTTCTTAAAAATAAATACACATGTAAGAATTAAAATCCATGATTTAAGCCATAAATCAACATTTCATTCATCTCTTACACATTCGCCGAGTTAATAGAAAGAGTGCCATTGCCAATTAATGGCATGGCTCTCAAAATCTAAGCAACGCTATAAATATATAATTAAAGAATGAGTACGAATTTACCAAATCCACAACAATTTCCAATTAAGAATCATAACCACGATTTACACACAGTAACCAAATGTTGTACAAACTAACCACCGTAATTTATATATAAGGATTTACACAGTCGTTTATCCAAGGCCATGCACCATTGCAAGCAATGATGATGTCACTACTTTTACCAAAAAACCAAATATAATATTAAAACGCATGGTCTATATGTTTCACCATAGCCAACGATAATGACAATATTCATTTACAAAACTGAAATACAACAGTCTCAGACTTAAGGTGCTAAACCCAGAAAGAAACCCAAGCTATAAATGCATATCTAGATGCTTACAATAAATTACAAACAATCCATTTCTTCCATGCCACAACCATTAAAACCCAAACCAAGCATTCATCCAACGACGAGCTTCACGCTCTCTCACAACCCCCACACACAAAAAGGAACAAGTTTCATCTTATTAACAACAGGGCTTACTCATAAAGGGTAACACGTTGGCCACCTTGGAGACCTACGACCCATGCTGTAAGAACCCTGCAACCTGCAACAAACCAAAACACATATGAGATTTATGCCGAAACCCAAAACTGAAATAACTAAAAAAGAGCTGCAAAAGCAGACTGTAAGGCATACCTTCCAAGCACAAGAAAGGTCCAAACTTCATGGCATGGTGTAGATCAAAGATTCAAACAAAGATCACATATCAAAATCGCAAATGACCCATACCTTTGCGCTAGTCCAATCTTAGGGCTTGAGACCCCCGTTTCTCAATGCGCATTGAATTCGACACCCTGTCCTCCATTACTTGATATCAAAACCCAAATTCTATAGTTTATGCCACCCCAAAATGCAATGCAACAAATTTCTCCATACCAATCACAAACCCCAACGTTGGTAGTCTAAACTGAGGACTAATCCATAAATCATGGCATATATCTTATGCCATGAATGGCTTACCATGTGACTTCGACATTATATGCCAAGACTTTAATAAACATAGGGCTACATTATAATATGTAAGCCTTCTACAAGTCCAATTACACCATGTAAATGTTAAGTGTAGGCTCAAACTAGCTGAAGCTCATAAGACCATAAACAATAATGGTAACCAGTGCGAACATAGGATTAATAGCACTGAGTCTTACGTAAACAAAAACTAACGACCGTAATAATAATCACTAAGATTGGACTGTAAGTTTGTTTGTCATCCAAAATGTGTAATAGTGAAGCATAGACAGTATGTCTTTATGTCACCATTATAGTCAGTTTTCCATCATCAAGTGCACCTTCACTAAACAAGGAAAGAAACACATTAGTTCAATAATAACTAACTAAGCCCTGTAGCGACAAGTATAAACCATTACCTTTCAGGTGTTTTTAAAAGGGAGACAAGTCCCACCACTCTACCCTTAACAATACAATTTAAGTCTGAATTATTCATAAAACAGTAAATTAGAGGAAATTTCAACTCAAAATGGGCCTCCTAAGAAAAATTAAAAAATAATAGTTAAAATAATAAAATAATATTTATTAATTTTGGAGGAAGAAAAGAAAAAAACTACTTTTTTTGTTCATATTTTCGACATATCTCTGTTTGTGTTTACTCAAATTTCGATCGAGAGAGCTCCCTAGATGCGAAATTAAATTCCGCATCCAACGAGTAACCACTTGGTATGCTTTTGATGTACCCCACTACCCCAAAAACAAGAAATACATGAAAACATGTGATCATTTCTGTCAAAAGTATGGCGAGTGGTTACTCGTTGGATGCGGAATTTAATTTCACACAAAAGGAGTTCTCTCAATCGAAATTTGAGTAAACACACAGGGATATGTGTCAAAAATACAAACAAAAAATTAGTTTTCTTTTTTATACCTATCCCAAATTTATATTAAAAATTTGTTTAAGACTTATATGGTATTTCAAATTTAAATCAATTTCATTGGCTAACACATGATGACATGTAATTTGAATTAGTGTTAAAAGGCCAATGATCAAACTTTATAACTAATGAGTAAGCAATTGACCGTACATACATACACATAAATACCTAACCATCAAACTCATAATTAAGCAACATAATGACAGCATAGCATTACACTAATAACCACATCAGGAAATCATCTAGAAGGAAGTAAGAACAACTTATTGGCAATACAGTACAGTGAAACAATGTATGACACATTCTGCATAAGTTAAGATAATGTCAAGTTCAGGTAGAATTTGGCTAGCCTAATAAAAAAAAAATTTCAAATTTTGGGGACATTACAAAACTAAATTTGTTTTTTTTTGTTTTTTGGTTTTAATTTTAATTAATTATCAAAATATAATTACCAAAATATAATTGATTAAAGATTACAATGAATATATATTAATGTGGTGGATGTGTGAGAGGCTGACATTTTACCACATAGTTATGGTTACATTTTACCGCATCGTTATGGTTGTGATCTTATAAGCTCCCAATAAATTGAAATACTATCGGATCCCAATTATGATCAAATGCACTATAGAAATAATTTGACTATCAATTCATACGCAAAAATTTTCAACATATATAATTTTTAGACATAAAGAAAATCTTAACTTTAATTTATAACATTTACATATCTTTAGCATATTTAAGATAATTATTGTAATATCCTGAATGTTGGACCTAGCACTTATGGGCATGAGCCCCATTGATTATGATTTTACCTTGATGTTTTATTTTGATATATTGGGTCAAAGACCCCACTGCATATGAACATTATGATTTGTTTTATATATTGGGCGTAAGCCAATTGCATATATATATATATCTGTGTGTGTGTGTGTGTGTGTGTGTGTGTGTGTGTGTGTGTGTGTGTTTGGTTGTGTTGGGTGTGGACCCTAAAGCACATGGTTGATGAGATGTTTTTTGTTGAGTAAGGATATCTGGAGCACATGGGTAAATTGATGTTTTATATTGAGCAAGAAGTTGTGGAGCACATGAGTACGTATATTTGTGTTGAGCAAGAAGCTCTGGAGCACATGATTTTTGAGACATTTGTGTTGATCATGAATCTCTGGAACACATGAAAAGATAAATTGGAAGTGTTGGGCATAATCCCTGGAGCCTTCCATGTTGATGTTGAGCATAAGCTGTGGAACATTATATCCTTGTCCATTGTATCCTACAAGTACATCCTAGCATTAGTGTTGAGTGAGGAGCTCTCGAATTGCACTACGTTTGTAACATCTGTTTTTAGCATTGAGTATGGGCTCTAGATAAGCACTAGGAGTTACCGAAAAGAATTAATGATTTCGAGTGAAAACGACTCGAGTAAAATGTTGATCTTTTCTGAAATATTTACAAGTGATTAAATGAAATCTTGAATTTCTGTATCTCATCAAGTACTGAATAACTACCATGTTATATGAGGGAATCCAACATGCAAGGGTGTTTAAATTTACCTAGCCTAGTAGACCTAAGCACCTACCTCATGGCCTTAATGAAGAAAGTGTCATAAGTTTAGGGATCATAATATATGATACCCAAAGACAAATGTTAACAAATAACATATTATTATATATTTTATACATTGTATGTATGAAGAGTAAGCATAGTAATAAAATTAATAATGTAAGAAAGAAGGGAAAGCTCCATCTATTATTATTATTACTAAAAGAAAATTAAATAGTCTAATACCTACAAAAGTCCAATTAGGAACTAGTTAAAAGTTCATAAGTTAAAATATTAAAAGTACCTAAATTAAAGAAAACGAGTTAAATCAAGAAATCAAATGATTCTTGATTTAACTGCCCCTTTGACTGAAAAGTATGTCTATAAAGTCCCAAGATAAGGAGAGGCTTGGGGATCTCTCCCATATTTTTGAAATCATTACTCTGCCTGATTATTCTCAAGGGAGTTCTTGGACAACATTTTCCTAAGAGGAAAAAGGAGAGCTGATCCAGACCTGATATACTAGTTAGGGAAGCCTTACCTTAGGATATCTAAGCTACTTGCATGTTGGAACCAGCTCGAAGGAATTTGGATTAAGACCAAGAACAATTCCGGGTCATGGTTGGGTGGAACATGGTAGTTCCCAAGTGTGTCACATCCCCATCCCTCGAACCAGCGAAGAGGACACGATGAACACCATGTTAACCGGGAAAAAAGCCCCATGAACATGAACAGAAGAGATCAATGCTGAAATTACAAGGCTTAAACACAATGCATGCGGAGATGCATAAACATACAAGCATACACAGATGCATAATTCTTTGATCAAACAGCGGAAGCAAACATACATTCCAGCATTACTCATGTTCATCATTATAATTCATTAAACATCAATATAATTGCAGAGATAAAGTACAGCAGCACTTATCTTTTGATGAAGAACTTGCCCCGCAACCAGCTACGTCGCTGCAACGTTCCACCCAACCATAGGCCAACATGCTCATCAATCTCTCAGCAACGCTGCCACCCCCGAGCTGGGCATGATTCCTCAAGGACTAAGGGTCAATTGCAGGCTTAGTCATAGCCAAGGGGACACAAAACAACCAAACCAAACACTGCTGGGTTTAACAGGCCTTCAACAAGCAGCCAAGCCAGCACAGTCCGAAGACCAACCACTGCATACCCGCAGCAATCAGACACTTCACAGCCCTGTGAAGAAAGCAAAACAACCAGGGATAATCCCAACAGAAGGTGAGCACCGCTCAAGCCCACAAGGAAACACGGAGTTGTTCTTGGCCCTATCGTGGCCAAAAAAACTCAACAACAACACCCAAACCAGGGCATAACAGCAACCCAATTTCACAATGAATGATGGAAACACTACACAGTCCCCAAAATAGGGACACCATAGCCAACAATAACGTCCACGAACCCACAGCACACAGCTCCTCAACACAAAAGCTGGAGAATGACACAGACCATGCAAACAGGGAAGAAAACACACCCACAGTCCACAATTGAAGAAGAAATCGAACTCACAACCACATCCAAAAATCATGGGAAGAATAACAACCCAAAACGTGGGTGAAACAAACGGAAACCCAAAACGTGGGTTGAATCAAACAGCAACCCAAAACGTGGGTTGAATCAACAGCAAGCCGCATACACAGCAGAAATTCATGCCGCGAGGCTGCTCTCCCAGCTCATGCATGAGCAAAACCAAAGAGGGAACCCCTGACCAGCGCGTGAGGAAGCCAGAACCGACCTCTGCATGAGGATGAGCAACTTCCTGCTTGTGCGTAAGGATGAACAGACTTTCCCTCCGTGTGAGGAAGAACATACCATGGCTCTGCGTGAGGAGGAACAGACCACGGCTTTGCGTGAGGAGGAATAGGCTAGACATGAGAGCAACCGACCATGGGGAGAATGAAGACCAGCGTGAGAGAAATGAAGGTTCCCCACTAGCCATGCATACCATCCAAACTGACAGCATCCTGCCAAAACCCATGTTTTCCCATGCCCACGTCTCCTCATGCAATAACTGCTCTCAACTAACAAGGTCAAGACATTGAAGAGGTTGACAAGGGAAGATGGAAAATCAACAAGGTGGTAAAACACATGGGTTTTTCCCTCATAACCAAGGTTTGACATCCCCACCCCTTATCCTTTGGAACCATGCCCTTTTTCATTCAACGTTGCACTGCCGTAGCTGGTTTTGGTTTGTTTTATTTGTTGTCCATGTTTACATGATGCCAACCGTAATAATGTGTCGGATAGCACAACATACCACCGACAATTATCCCCATTGCCAAAACATACACAACCAAATCGATGGTGGGGATTTTGCCTTTAGCTCCTCACCACGATTAATTACATTATATACATCATGAAAATGGGGTCAAAACTGGGGACATGACATTCCCCTCCCCCTTGGAATAACACCGTCCTCGGTGTTCCATTACATATATATACAATACATATATAATTGCACATCAAAATTTCAAAATTGCAGATCTGTCCCACGTTCAATCATTTATGTTAAACGTTCAAGACCAAGCCCCTCAACTTCCAACTGATCCCGAAGTCTAGGAACTTTGCGGCTCTTTCCTTCATCATGTTCCCTCATTGGGTAGTCCTGGCGTAAATGATGTCCTCCGCATCTCCAGCATTGCATTGGCTGCTTCATCTTTACCTGCTCAATTTCCTTTGAGTCTTCATGCCTGGACCATTTCCTATCAGGTCGCTTGGACAATTGTCTCGTTGCTGATCCACCTTCCTTTCCTTTGCCGATTGCTACCAGAAGGCTTTTCACCTCCTTTTGCAAACCAGTAGAGTCTTACAAAATCTGGTGGTTCATCTCATTCTGCCTTCTTTGTATCTTGAGCATCTCCCCAAGATTCTCTTGGGTCTTGGCAATCATTTGAAGGAGACTTCCAGCTAAGTCCAACAACTTCTGATCTACTTCCATGATCAATGTGCACCACCTGGTTTCACTTTTCTCACCTGTGAAATGCACCATTGAAATTCTATCAGACCAAGCATAATATAGACATTAAAATCAGTCAATTAATTGCCAAATTGGCATGATATTCCAAATCTCATCAAGGAGACTTTCATATGTTTCATGCCTTCCCAACAGACACATGAGCTCGTTCATGTCCATTCCTGGGCAGGGAATTATCTATTCCAGCATTCATAATTTACTTTAAGCAAATACACACATTTCATTTCAATCATACATGCATTAAACAATCCTTTGTTTTCACAATGCATAAATGTATATGTATATATATATATATAATCAAAAGGCAAGAGAGAGCGGTAAGAGTTTTTCCCCTCTTTATTTTGTTCCATCCTGGCACCCACACCATCACTGTGGCTTTTCATGGTCTCAGCCTCTTTCACTTCACCGTGAATGCTGGACCAATCCTTCTTGGTCATGACACTTAGTGTCTTTGGTCTATTCCAGACCTCTAAACCATGGAGTCTCTCCACATGGTTTGTCTCGGCTGCTAGGACTCCCCCGTCTTACTAGCACCTTTTTCATTACCGCTCATTCCGAGCTTTTCAAGGACAGTCACATGTCCACATGCACCCCTAGGATGCCCTCATAGTCCTCGCTCCCAGTGATACCTATATCCAAACATTGAATAGATTCACATGTTTAGTTTATTCTCATTAGTTTTATCTTGTTCTAGAGATAAAACATTATAACCAAGTCATATACACACGTATATTCATAAGCAAAGTAATCCAATACTTATCTGTATTGTGTGTTTCCTCGTTCGTCCACAAAATCCTGCTTCGCTTTGCAAGCCTTGGGATTTCCTATGGACTTAGATGTTAGGTTAGCACGCCGGCTTCTCCTCAACATCAAATAATTAATGTCCAACCAGTACATCCTCATGTCAACTGGCTTGGAACTCTATCATGACCATTTCCAGGTCTAGGATCTACTATGGATCCTTAGGCATATCACATCCCAACATACACTTATATCCACAATAAACCTTACTCCGCAACCCCTCACAAAAAACATTTACCATTTACCTTTAGCCTGTCCACACAAGCAACACAAGCAATACAAGCAAACTCATTAGTGTTATTGCTTTTTTTTTTTTAAATCGTAATCATATTTCATATCATTCGGTCATAATGGATAATAAATCGAAACATGTTCTGCATATCGAATTTAATAATTAAACATGCGTATTCATAGCAAGGGTTACAGAACACTTATCCATTCGTCATCGCAGTATGCCTTTATATCTATTAGGCACCGTCAAGGAGTTAGGAAAGGCCGAATGCTAAGCTGGTGAGCTCGTTGCAGAGCTAGGAACAAATACACCATAACTAGCGTGACTTCTAAGACACCCACACACACCCAACACAAGGAATCAGTCCCTCAGGCCCTGCATTCCCTTCTAGTGCTATCCCGGGGTTGTGGAGAAGAAATTCAGCCCTCTAGATCTATCTGTGTGGTTTCCAATCACCAGGTTTAAGCAACCCAAGCCCCCATCCCTACTTCCTTTGTATGTTTCATATTCACACATGTCTCACCGACATAATCTATACCATATCACTCATGTTATGACCAAACATGCAGTGCAGATGAGACATTTTCAAGATGTCCAATGGCGTTTCACCTGAAACCCATTTCCAAGATAAGGGAAAACCTTCCCATGAAGTTTGTATCTTGCAGGTCATCACACATGATCTTCCTGCAACGTGTACCCCTGACACATTCCTCAATTTCCAAACAGTCAATCACTACCTGATACTACAATCCAATTGATCGTTCCATAACCAAGCAATGGTATTAGCAATCCAATTTAATAAGAATTTGCAATTATATCTACTACAGAAATTGACTTGCTCAATTGTGGGTCTCTTGTAAGCAGCACTACTATGCTCATTATAATTTTATGCTTACTATCATAACATGATTACCCACTTACCGTGCGTCCCTCCTGACATAATCTCATACAAGCCAACAATGATTAGTAGTCGTTAGTACCTCTTAAATCCGAACCCACAGTTCAAATTTAACAACCCATACTAACTATTTTCACAACCATGAGACTTCTTCTCATAAATGGTAGATTCTGGCATTGGTCAGGGTCTTACCTCTCAATGCCATGCTCGAATAATCTACCTAAAAGATGAGTTTCAATCAACCAAACACAATCTTATGCAAGCCAACAGTGGCTGGTGGTTGTCAGCAATTTCTCAAATCCAAAATTCACAATTCGAATTTTAACAACCTATTATGAATATCATATGGTAGATTCTGGCATTGGCCAGGATCTTATGTCTCACTGCCATGCTCGAAATAATCTACCTGAAACATAAGCTTCAAACATCCAAACACAAGCTTATGCAAGCCAATAGTGACTAGTAGTTGCCAGCAATTTCTTAAATCCGAAATTCACAACTCAAATTTTAACAAGCTCTTTCACATGGTAGATTCTGGCATTGGTCAGGATCTTACCTCTCACTGCCATGCTCGAATTAATCTACCTGAAACATAAGCTTCAATCAACCAACACTTGGTAAGTCTGGATGCATATAACTTTTCATTGCTACAACCATCACTGAAGCATTTTTAGAATTTATAAAATTCAAATACTTCCATCTGTTAGTCACATCAATATCATCAAAGCTCATTTACGTCATGCAATCATTATCATATTAATATTTGCAAGGTATAGTCATATCATTCATGTAATTAAATGAAGGTTTATATACCCTTACTTCACAAGCATATCATTCATGCCACCTTTCTCTTCCATAGAGCATTTTTGGCAGCCAACCAATCATGACTATCCTGCATTCATAGCAACCTCTGAAATGGTTCCTGAATTGTCATCACTTCATCATTTCAGTCATTAGTCATTCATAAAATCACATGCATTCATCTCAATGCATTCAACATACCATGGCCTAGCCATGTCCACCTCACATAGGATGCATTACTACAATCAATATCATCAACATATATAGGCATGACACATTTCTATATTCAAACATCCACATGGTATGAGGTCTCTTACCTGTACCAATCCATGGAATTTTCATAAGAAAATTCTTACCTGCATGGGTTCTACTTACACCATGACATGACCAATTTGGTTGGTCCTTTGCAGGAGTTTTGTAGAATTGCTCACCAACTTTTGTTATGGACTCGTTGCCTTATCCCTTTCTTCATAGGGTTGCTGGTCATATTCATCAGCATCAGCAACACATTTAGCTAGGTCCATGTCATCGTTGGTTTTGCCACTAATGCCAACATCAAAGCAATGATTATCATTAGTGGTTCATTACAATTATATAATTTCCAATATTCTTACCAAACATGCAATATCCTATGCATGCAACACATATCCTCATGCATTTCAAGCATAAACTTAGGAAATGTAGTTATAACCAGCAAGCTAGAGTTTTAAGGACAACTTTCCTTTCCAAATCCCTCATCCTTGCATGGAATGCTTCTTCCACGCAACAGTGGGTTGACTTCATAGTCCTTGCTACTTTCAGCATGCAATTGTCCAAATTTCTCCCTTTTTGATAGCAGCGGCCATCATTAGCACTTTGCTGCTTCATGATCAGATTCCGATGACTTTTCCTTGTTCCCCACTGGATAAGCTTTCCAACGCCTATCCACATGCTTCATTCCGACCTCGGATGTGAAATCTACACCACTTCTAAGAATGAGGGCCTTTACCCAATCTCAGGCAAAACGCACAACTATATTTTGGTCAAGAATGTTAACCTCAGCCACCAGAATGACTGTCTCATGGGATGAAGGGGATCAAGGGGGCTTTCCCCCTTGTGGCTCCACTGAAGGGCGGGTCGAGGGCAGCGCCCTCGTTTCTTCTTTTTTTTTGGTAAATCATTGGTTTTCGCGCAATCTGGCGCATGAAATCACTGCCTCTTTCTCCTTCTCAGCACTGAAATTTCACTGAAAAACAGCTGAAAAATCCCTCTGAAAACAGTTGAAGTCTGCTGAGAAACCCCATGGAAAAACTCAGAATTTTCCCTTCTCTCATCGGCTGTCGGATTCCTTTTGAACTTCGGAAACCAAATGACTTTGTCTTCCACAACGGCGGACGAGAATCTGCTTTCTCTTCCGCGACATCGGAAGCCTTTTCACTTCGAACGTCGGCGGTCTTTACCCTTCGAAATCCAGATGACTTTGGCTTCCGCAACGACGGACGTTCACTTTGCCAATTCTTTTGACTCACTTTGAACTTTCTTCCGTGGCATCGGCAACATTTTACATCGGAAGCCAAATGACTTTGGCTTCTGTAATGGCAGACGCTTGGACCTTTTCTTCTTCCAGCGCACACTTAGACGAATTTCGTGGCTTTCTTCAAATTGTTCCGGCGTCTGCAGTCCTTTACATTGGAAGGATTATCACTTCCGCTTCCACAACGGCAGACGTCGGAACTCTTTCTTCTTCCGCAATGGCGGCTCTCAGAAGCATTCTAGTCGGAAGGAAAAATGCTTTCGCTTCCGCAACGGTGGAACATGAAACGCTCCTGCTTCCGACAATTTCATCACTTAGATGAATTTTCTTCAAAATTCCCTTCGTCGAAAATCGGAGGACTTTCCCATCAGAAGACTTATTGCTTCTTCTTCCGCAACGGTGGACTGGAAACTGCTAAACCTTCCACCACATCGAAAGGCAAATTCCTTTGGCTTCCACAACGACGAAAGGCCAAACCACATTTTCTTCCGCAATCCATGATTTCTTCCTTAGAATATGTCACTTCCAGCGTCGGCGGTCGGATGACTTTCACATCGGATGCAGAATCGCTTCGTTGTCCGCAACGGCGGAAGGCCAAATGACTAACTCTTCTACTACGCCGGACGGGAAACCACAAATCCTTCCACCACAACAGAAGTTGGAACCACTGATCCCTCCGATGACCTGACGGTCAACACTTAGACCATTTTTGAAGCTTGTTGCCATCTCAATTTTTGATTGCTGCTAGGCAGAAGGCAATTCTACTTCTGTCACTACATCCTTCATGGCCCATAGAGGCCCACTGTTGCAACCTGGCTCTGATACTATACTGTTACGTCCCCATCCCTTGAACCAGCAAAGAGGACGCGACGAACACCATGTTAACCGGGCAAACAGCCCCATGAACATGAATAGAAGAGATCAATGTTGAAATTACAAGGCTTAAACACAATGCATGCGGATATGCATAAACATACAAGCATAAACAGATGCATAATTCTTTGATCAAACAACGGAAGCAAACATACATTCCAGCATTACTCATGTTCATCATTATAATTCATTAAACATCAATATAATTGCAGAGATAAAGTACGGCAGCACTTATCTTTTGATGAATAACTTGCCCTGCAACCAGCTACGTCGCTGCAACGTTCCACCCAAACATAGACCAACGTGCTCATCAATCTCTCAGCAACGCTACCACCCCCGAGCTGGGCATGATTCCTCAAGGACTAAGGGTCAATTGCAGGCTTACTCATAGCCAAGGGGACACAAAACAACCAAACCAAACACTATTGGGTTTAACAGGCCTTCAACAAGCGGCCAAGCCAGCACAGTCCGAAGACCAACCACTGCATACCCGCAGCAATCAGACCCTTCACATCCCTGTGAAGAAAGCAAAACAACCAGGGATACTCCCAATAGAAGGTGAGCACCGCTCAATCCCACAAGGCAACATGGAGTTGTTCTTGGCCCTATCGTGGCCAAAACAACTCAGCAACAACACCCAAACCAGGGTATAACAGCAACCCAATTTCACAATGAATGATGGAAACACTACACAGTCCCCAAAACAGGGACACCATAGCCAACAATAATGTCCACGAACCCACAGCACACAGCTCCTCAACACAAAAGCTGGAGAATGACATAGCCCATGCAAACAGGGAAGAAAACACACCTGCAGTCCACAATTGAAGAAGAAATCGGACTCACAACCACATCCGAAAATCGTGGTAAGAATAACAACAACCCAAAACGTGGGTGAAACAAACAACAACCCAAAACGTGGGTTGAATCAAACAGCAACCCAAAACGTGGGTTGAATCAACAGCAAGCCGCATACACAACAGAAATTCATGCCGCAAGGCTGCTCTCCCAGCTCCTGCATGATCAAAACCAAAGAGGGAACCCCCGACCAGCGCGTGAGGAAGCCAGAATAGACCTCTACGTGAGGATGAGCAACTTCCTGCTTGTGTGCGAGGATGAACAGACTTTCCCTCCGCGTGAGGAAGAACATACCACAGCTCTGCGTGAGGAGGAACAGACCATGGCTCTGCGTGAGGAGGAACAGGCTAGACGTGAGAGCAGCCGACCATGGGGAGAATGAAGACTAGCGTGAGAGAAACGAAGGTTCTCCACTGGGCATGTGTACAGTCCAAACTGACAGCATCCTACCAAAACCCACGTTTTCCCATGCCCACGTCTCCTCATGCAATAACTGCCCTTAACTAACAAGGTCAAGACATTCAAGAGGTTGACAAGGGAAGATGGAAAATCAACAAGGTGGTAAAACACATGGGTTTTTCCCTCATAACCAAGGTTTGAAATCCCCACCCCTTATCCTTTGGAACCATGCCCTTTTTCATTCAACGTTGCACTGCCGTAGCTGGTTGTGGTTTGTTTTATTTGATGTGCATGTTTACATGATGCCAATCGTAATAATGTGCCGGATAGCATGACATACCACCGGCAATTATCCCCATTGCCGAAACATACACAACCAAATCGATGGTGGGGATTTTTCCTTTAGCTCCTCACCACGATTAATTACATTATATACATCATGCAAACGGGGTCAAAACCGGGGACGTGACAAAGTGATTTGGTCATCTATACATAGATTAGATCTGCCTGTGAATTGTTAATGCTCAGTAATTGATTTTGCACGTTTCAACCATTGGAATAGCTTCACGTTTCAGGTATGAGTTTCTTGACTTGCTATCTCATTATCTAGTATAATTTCTTGTTATAATATGCAAGTGTTTATGTTGTATTTCTAACCCTATGTTTACAAATGTTTTCATGTCCAAATATTTAAGGGTTTATATTTTATTTATAACCATATTCCTGTAAATTAACTCATGTTTAAGGATTATTTAGGCTTACTTCTCCTACACTTAGTTCTGCATTTATTTACAACATAAAATTTGTTTTCCTAAAAATTAGAAATTACTCTAACATTTCCTATATGCTTATTTACCTATGAAATCTACTGGCATATTTTATATTTCCAATGGAGCCAATCTTAAAAATAAAAGACTATTTTAGGTTAAGTTATAAACAAACCCTAAAAATAAAAAGAGTTAGATAAAGTAGAGTAAATAGAACTATATTCTAATCAAGCAATATTATATACACATTATTCTATGTTGCAAATAAACATAAATTCAAAGTATTAAAGCTAAATTTAAAGCCATCGAAGACTTTTCATGGTCTCTATATTTTTCTATCAATAACCAAGCTTAATCAATATCTAATCCACATTAAATCAAACCACATTTTTATTATACTAACTACATCCATGAAATCGTAATATGTAGTAATTAAAATACCAATATATTAAATCCATTGCATGTATAACAAATCAAACCCTTTAAATATTTACAAACTACATTATAAGAATCACATGCCATAACGAAAATACCAGCGTAATAAATCAACCATAATACTATGTACAACATCCATTAAAAACATAGATATAAATACATAGAGGTCGCAGGATCGATTCCAATAGGCGTTATGCCCAAATTGAATCCTTAATATTATAAACCCTCACAACCATAAATGAACCACGATCAATTTGTGTCGGGACTATTTATTTACAAATCACCAAGACGAATCCTACACGACTCATTATTATGTCTTATACCTCATGCCATACCATTCCACTATCAAGTAACGATATATGTATATATACACATGCTGTAATTTAAATACATCAAATATCTACACAAAGGTTAGAGCCAATTTAAAATACACTTTGTAACTATGGCCCTCAGCCCTATATATACCAAAACATTTAAATAATTAATACCAATGATACAACCCTGTCAACACTATGTGAATAGCCACAACATCCTTTGGAGGATTCCATACAAAGCTATGGCCTTCTACTTACAACTTAAAACAATAATATAAAAC
Source organism: Pseudotsuga menziesii (assembly GCA_001517045.1). Classification (NCBI taxonomy): domain Eukaryota; kingdom Viridiplantae; phylum Streptophyta; class Pinopsida; order Pinales; family Pinaceae; genus Pseudotsuga; species Pseudotsuga menziesii. The sequence continues at coordinate 367,749 of LPNX010066893.1, forward strand.
CCATTAAAACCTATCAATGATTACCAACATTGACGACTTCCAAATGAAGGGTTACCCCCACACTCGATACTTATATTCTAAATACACAGCTCAATCATAAAACATTAAGTCTCTATCTAATACACTATCGCAGTTCCAATGGAGGGAATGCCAATGCCACATACGGCATGGCCCCCAAAGCCATCAACATTGTCAACCATTTCCATAAAAGAAATTAAATCAGAATTACGAATCCACATAGTACATTAATAAAAATTATAACCACAAAATCAACACAGTAGGAAAATCCTATATGTGTATATAAACATAATCATTATCAAAACCAGCAAGGAGTTACACATTCGTTAAAATCGACCTTACACCATTGCAAGCAATGGTGCTTCCTCCTTGTCCATAAATATAAACTTATTTACATTGCGCAGAGCCCGTCAAAAATCACTGAGTCACATTTTCCACACAGAGTTCCCTTTAACAAATTCTGAACACATTAAACTTCTGGCCCAAAGGAACTAAACCCCAACAAGAAAACCCCAATTCCTAACACGTCACTAATGCTATACCCATTAAAATTACAGTCAAACCCCATCCCAAACCATAGCCATAAGAAACCAGAGCCAAGCATCCAAACCTACAATGAGTAATAAATATATCATAACAACTAAGAAAATGAGGGAACAATTTAAACACTTGTTATAGCAGGCTTACCCGAATGGGTATGGTATTTCCTCATAGCTAACCATGAACCATGACCCACGAATTTCACCACACCGTGCAACCTGCAACACAGAGCAAAGACCATGATGAGAAGTACGCTTAGAAACCAAACCAAACAGACAACAATGATACTAAAACCATATATGGTTACGCACCTGTCGTTTACGGCCAAACCTTCAAAGTTCAACACCACCGCATAGCACAGAGGCAAAGCTGACGCAGCTATGATGCGAATGACCAAACCAACGCAATGAGCCAAGCCCTAATCTTGGATGCCACATTTACCCATGTGCATTTATGTCGCCACCCTGGTATCCAATATCGTATTCCAAACCCATAATCGTATAGTTCATCTCAACATATAAACATTGTTCTAAAACCATGTGTTTTACATAAACCCTAATTGTGCATCGAATTACATATAGGCTTTAAGCCATAAGCCCATGACATATGAAATATGTTATGGAGGACTATAATCCAAGGTTTTAAAATCTTATACCAAACTATTAAAACTGTATATTAAAACTATGTTAGAGCATGATCAAATTCATAATCCTCTAGACCATAATAAGTATGTGTCACATAAATAATAAGTGCAGTAGTGGGCAAGTCGTTACCATAAATTTCGTAAGTATAACCGTAATAAAAATTGCAACATAGGCTAGTAAACCCTCTAGCCTAGTATAAATATCATCTAAACAACCAACATATCTCCACTAGGATAGATCTGTGCTAGTGACAAAAATGGACATCATAGATATAAGCACTTTTCGTCACTAAGTGAACCTGCACGCAAAGTGAAAAGAAATGCATTAGTTCATAAGAACTAAGTAAGCCTGATGGGCCAAGTAGAAAACAACTACCTCTCAGGTGGTTACAAGGGAAACTATTCCTGCCACTCCACCCCTTTTTCCAGTAACAAAGTTAAGTCATATTTGTGTATGCGATAGTAATCAACTTTATAACCAATGAGTATGTAATCAAATTACTAACATACATATCGATGCATAACCATAGAACAACATAGTAATCAACATCACGACAACGTAAGTATACATTAAATAACTGCATCAAGTAATATGAAAGTAGAATGTAAGAACAACTTACGAATTTACTCTACAGTAAACAAAGTACGACACATTCCGCACAAGTTCAAATAATGTCCAACATAGGTAGTTTTGACTAGGCTAATAATTTTTTATTATTTTCAATATTTGGGGACATTAAAATTATAATGTGTAATTAATATTATAAATAGATTCATCTAATAAATATGTAAACTACAATTTGTAAATTACAAATTTAAGAAATATTTGTGACCAATAATTATAAATGAGTTAAGACAAAATTATGATTTTTCTTATCTTCAAATATATTGAATTATTGAGTTTTGATCATGAATTAAAGTTATATATTAAAATTAACAATTTTATGTAAATTTATATTGTAAAATTAATATTTTATTGTTATGTTAATATGGCTAATATATTAAATAATTAATATAAAGAAATTCTTTAGTAATTATGTTTGATTTTTGTTATGAAGTGAGATTTTTTTTTTTAATTATAAATGAAAATTTGAATTAGTAAATAAATGTTATAATTATTTTATTTGTAACATTCATAATAAACTATACATGACATTAATAACAAACCCTCTCTATGTGTAATGTTTTTATTAATAGCATGTTTTTTTTTCTTGGAAAAAAATAAACCTCTATAAAAGCAGAACCTTGCTAAATATGGTATGGTTATATTTGTTATTTTATGGTGATTAACATGTGTAAATAATAATAATAACAATAATAATAAAAACAATCGATGGATAATCAACCTTGATACATGTTCCGAGGTTTTTTATTTTTTGTTGCACCATTTGCGATCAACCTTGATAAATGTTATGAGGTTTTTTATTTTTTGTTGCACTATTTGTTATTGTGTGGTGATTTACACCATATAGAAATATTTGTTAATGTGTGGTGATTTACACCATATACACATGTAAATATTCAATATTTAAATTTATCGATATATATTTATTTTTTATTTTGGTGTTTTGCATGAGAAAATTTCAGTCCAATACATAGGATTGGATTTTGGTGCTTTGCACCATACACCATGTAATGCCACGTCACCAAAACTAACATATTTCAAGAACTCCACTTTTACACCAGAAAGCTTAGCACCACATTTATATCCCCACATTATCTCTGTTTTTGCACCACTATTTAAAAATTGAAGATTTTCTAAATCCTTTACAAATAGTGGAGGTAATGTGGGGATAAAATGTAATTTTTCTTCTAGTGTAAGTTTCTTACTTAACAATATCAACCGGACATTAATATGCCATTCCATTCCTCCATGAATATGTAAAATAGAAAAACCCATGTTATGATAATAGAGAAAAAATACACTATTGAACTTACTACATGATAATTCATTAACAAGAATATCTATCTTTAACACTGAATATAGAAAAAGAATTCAACATGTAGATTTCAAACATTAGACCTATTTTTTTTCAATAAATATACTATTTCGTGCCACAAACTTTTCTTCTTTATAGCCCCACCTGAGAAACATACCTTATTTCAACACCACTCTCTCATTTGGGACTATCATATCTTCGCTCTTCAACACCTATCATCCTTCTGATGCATCTCATGGAACACTACCAACAAACTATCAATCCCTTAAGAACTATAAGATATTCTTGAGATAAACAAGAAGAGAAGAAAGTGAATCTAGGAAAAACTAGGACAATTAAACTTTTCTTCACATTAAACAGGCACAAAATATTTGGGTTTTCCTTTTTTTAGCTTCCACACTTCGTTCTAAAAACTCCATGGTTATTTTGACAAATTTAACTTCAACCAAATTAAATTCAACGTGCTTTTACACTGACGAGCTTTACTTCGACCACATTAACTTATACAAGTCTTCACACATGAATGTGATAGACTTCACTTCAACAATACTCAACTTTCACTTTAACTTTTAACAGACTTTTACCTACTTCGAGAGACACCTACTTGGACAAGATTATAATATTAAAATGTTATTGTTTCTTGTATAAAGTATATCAATCACTTGGACGTGAAAAGATACTTTTCACCACTCCGTAAATTGGGATGAACTTTGCAAAAGTATACTTGGACAAATCCACAATATCAAATAAGCAAAATATTAAAGCGTACTTGGAAAAACCTGCGATATCAAATAAACAAAATATTAACTAAGACTTGTCCCGAAGTTACTCTCAAGTCAAAACAAATCTTTTACTCTTGATTTAAGTGATTCTATAGAATATGTGCACCATGTGATATTCAATATTCTTGATAATAAACACATAAAGTTTATAATATATATCACTGTGACAAAATAGGGAAACTACAACTAGCGAAACTACAACTGCATACACATACTTCAAACTTTACTTGTTTTTTTTACCTTTTACAAATCTTGGGTTCTCAATACTTTCTAAATATGAGAGCTCTCAAACACTTCTCAAACTTTATCTTCTTCTCAATTTTCTCTTACTTTTTTATGCTCTCTCCTTCTATAAGTATCTAACTTTGATTTCCATTTTTTCAACTATATATATATACAAACTTAATTTTTTCTTCTCTTGTAATCTACTGAGTTACATTAAAGATTGCTTTGATATGTGAACTCCATACTGTGACAAACTTACTCAGAAAAATGTACTTCTATAGACTCTTACAAACACTCTTTTGATTTGATAGACATCAACTCTTAATTAATTTACCCAACACTCCCCCTTAATTATGAGCTAATGGGGATCATTAAACAAAAAATTTACGAAATGTTTCAGTGGTGAAACTTACTCTATGCATGATATAATTCACTGTGCAGAACTTGTCCCTCCTAAATAGCTTCGCAAATACTAGAATGTGTCCCTTGCCAATAGTTTTGTAAATATGTTTGTGAGATGATATTCATACCTGCAAAATTCTAAACAAAATTCTTTCTTACTATTTACCAATTCTCTTATGAAATGATACCTTGTGTCAATATGCTTGGTTCTGTTGTGGAACACATGGTTCTTCGATGGTACAATGTCTAAAATGTTGTTACAGTAAATGGTTGTAGATTCTTGTTGGTTTTATGGCAAGTCTCTTAACATTATTCTAATCCAAAAATATTGACATGTAGTGCTTGTAGATGTGACATACTCTGCTTCTGCTAAATAAAGAGTCACAATGGGTTTTTTCTTTGAAGCCCATGACACAACATGTCTTCAAAAATGATATGTGTAACTAGATGTGCTTTTCCTGCCATCTATGATGCCTCCACTATCACTTTCATTGTATCTGATAATTTTGAAAATGCAAACTTACTCCTTTCTACCACTTACATACCTCAAAATTATTTTACATGCTTTCTAATGAGAGTCTTTTGGTGTCTCCATGAACCTTGATATCACACTAACTCCATACATGACGTATTTCCTTGTTGCAATACGATACATAAGGATTTCGACCATCCTTTTAAACATCGTAAGACTTGTGTTTTATCCATCATCATGCTTGCTTTGTTTTAACCCTATTATCATTGGCGTTGGGGTTTCCTTACAATGAGCCATATTAAATCTTTTAAAGAATTGATTTGCATACTTTTACTATGATATAAATATACCATCGTCATATTTTTGAACTCCTACACCTAGAAAATACTTCATAACCCCCAAATAAGTCATTTCAAATTAACTTTCCATAAATGACTAAAATTCATTATTCAAAAATCACCAATAAATATTAAATATTAAATAATATACATAAGGAATACAATTAGCATGTTACTTTGCTTGTTGACATTGATGTACAACATTGGTCACATTCACTTCTGTGAAATCCATTTTGGATGAGGTAAGAGTCAATGTGGTTGTACCAAGCTCTAGGAGCTTACTTCAAAACATATATTGCTTTCTTCAATTTATACACTTTCTTTTTCTATCCTAAAACGTCATAATGTTGTGGTTGTTCCACATACATATACTCCTCTAGATAACCATTTAAAAATGCATGATTAACATCCATTTGATAAACATTCCATTTATTATGTGAAATAGTGGCCAAGACGGTTATGACAATGGCCATTCATGCAACAGGTGCAAATGTTTCATTAAATTCTATGCTTGGTTGTTGTGTGAGCTATCTTGCAACCAATGTTACCTTGTGGTTTTGCACATTTCCATCAACATCATCCTTGGTCTTATAAATACATTTAACATTAATTACATCCTTGTCTTCAAGTACTTCTACAAGCTCCCATGTTTGGTTCTTCTCAATGCATTCTATTTCTTCATCCATGGCTTGTGTCCAAACTTCATCTTCGACAATGTAACACCCCCTGAATTAATAATTGTTATTAATTATGATGGAAATATACTTTATTTATTAATTTATTAATTTTATTATTTTTGACAGAAAAATCAAGAATAAAACATTTTGTAATAAAAACATCTTTCTTTAATAAAATATTTTGAATGGGGTGGCAAAAGTGGATATAGCTGTTGAAGAGTGTTTGTTGAACCAAAAGAGGAAAATAAAAGTGTCAGAAGCTACTGAGTGAGAAGTTAGGATGCAGAAGGCATCATCCCCCAAAATCAAGTCACAACTCCTAGTTAAGTGCTAAAGAGCAAGAGGCTCATAAATGAGCAAGTCCTAGGAAAATTACTATAATTTAGTATGTCCATAAGAAGCAAGAGGATAGCATTGGATGGGGATTAACATCTATGAAATGCAAGAGATGACACACTAAATGCTTTTTCTCTTGTGGTTCAATGAACAAGCTCGGGGGTTCTGGAGCAAGTAGCTTGGCTGTTATGGGAATTGGTTGGAAGGAGCAACTTCTCCACTTTTTTTTTCCAAGCGTTGGTGCAAGGTTCATACGTTATGTTTTTAAATGCTATAGAATATGTTTAAATCCTAGATCTTAACTAGATTAATGTAAATTCTAGTTTGTTTTTCATTAGTTTACTTATGTTATACTTGTATTTTGTACCTAATAGAATGAAATTGTCTAATTCAAAATATGTATAGTGTAATCCTACATTCGACTGTATATTTCATGTTTGTATCATTTTCCTAAATATTTTCTTAATATGCAAATTCGAAATTAAATTGTCAACATAATCTATAATTTATGTCTATAGTTTAGATATGCATTATTCCATGAAAGTGAATGCAATCTACTTACATAGTATTCATCCAAATTTCCTACACAAATCAATAGTATCAGATTTTAATCTATTTAGTATATTTTATATATGTAATTCATTTAAATAATATCAATAGTATTATAACTCATAAGAACTAAGTTAAAGTATTAAGTATCGAATATGATATATATAGGAATATTTCTATCATAAGCACTTAAATAAGAATACTTTAATTACCCTATACAGATCCCTAAATCCACTTGGGTATCATAACAAATAAACCCTAATTAGATTACTATTCTCATCCATTGGAACAATCAAATTAAAGCTAAATTAGGATCTAACAAGAATTATAATGAAATCATGGATCCATGATTACAAACAAATCGTAAGTTCAATTAAATAAGAATAATTACATAATAAACCATTTACGGAGATTGTGGGATCCTTTCACCTCATATAAATTACAGAATGGAGAGAACTAGCATATGGATTGAAGACCCATTGTTTAAGAATATCTAAATATGCATAGTATAACAAGAATTCCAAATCCTAATTTCTACTTCAAACTATCACCGACACAAAGGGTCGTGTTAATAAACATAACTAAACACCATATCTTACAAGGTCGTAAGTCCACATCGTGGCTACCCTAGTTTATATAGAGGTACAACCTTGATCCAATACACTAGATTACAATACAGTACAAAGATCAAGGGATTAAGTACTCTAAAGGTTTTTAAACTTAAACACATAGAACTAAAATAAACACATACATAATCGTAGGTGTAAGCCATTATATTATTTTTAGAATAAAAACATAAGATGGTTGTAATCCCATTTCAAATGGCCACCACTTTCTACAACCAACGATTCATATTATTTTTACAAAGTCACAGACCCTACTGGGATCATAATCTAACTAGCTTAAGAAAAATGTTAAGATGGTCGTAAGCCTATCCAAAAGCTATCATCGCAACATTTATAACATCATGTTAGTATAAGTACAGATATTAAAAAACAAAACGAAGCAAATGCATATTTTTCCATGGCCGCAAGACCATCCACGATTGTAGCCGATGGATTAAAACATATTCCACATTAATAATTGCACATAGTAAAATATGAAGCTTCATTGGGTTAATACCTAGCCAAAGTCGGATTTCTACTCCATCAAAAGAATATATCAAAGCATATATACAAAGCGGTTATAATACCATTGATGATGGCTCGCACTATAAAATCTAAATACATGTATTATAAAATGAATGAGAATAATACCCATCAAGGGCACCCCAAAACCTACTATGGTTTTAAGTAAATAGAATTATTTCATTACATTATAGTGCCAAGTAATGGCTATAATCCGACACAACCAGAAAATGGGTTTTAAACACATCCATTGACTAGTTTAAACAAAGACAAAAAACCACTTATCTTAATCATTGCGGCTACCAAGAATGCCTCACGACTTATTCCCAATGAGACCTTCAAAACAAGTTGGTTAGGTGAGTGTTAGTGCCAGAAATTGTTCTCAGACTACTAGAAGAACAAGCCAACACAATCTCAAATAAAAATAGAATAAAATTGGTTTTAAGGGTTTTGGTTTTCAGGTTTGGTTGAAAACTTCATCAATCAAGGAGGAAATAAACAACAAAAATCTAATACATAAATAAATCATGCAATTTGGATAAACTGGGGATCAAACACATCTCAATAAGCCATAAACATTACACATGAAATACTAATTCCACCCACAGGCTACAAGCATTTACATGAATAAACCTTTAAACAAGAAATGAAATTGTAGACTCGGCAATCAACCAGATCAGAAATAAAAAATCATGACAGAAAAAAGGGCTTATCATTTTATATATATTCAATAACAGTCATCCACTTACATAAGAGTTATAAATTCTAGCTTGATAAATCAAAGCTCTGAAAGCCTCTCGTTGAGTGAAAAATCCCCCCACAAAACTGTATGTTTGTCTTCCTTTTATCATTACAAAGGTAAAGTAGTTCCATAACTTCCTTCTAGGTCAAAATTTGAAACAATTACATCAATTAGTTATATGATAACTCAAAATATTTAAAGACAATTAACCCAAAAATAGAAAATCAGATTTTTGGAGAAATTTGGAGAATTTCTGAAAATTTGGGTCTCAAAGACACCTTCATATCTCTCAATCTGGAACACCTGTGCAAACAATGAGAGAGTTTTTTTTAAATAGTTATGTTACAAACAAAAACCTCTCTTGGATTTTAAAAATTCCCCTACAATTGATTGAAACATGTGCTGGAAATTTGTGACTAAAACAAGAAATTATTAAATCATTCAAACCCTGAAAATAGGCCACAAAAATGAATTCGAATCTCTCAAACGATAATAGTTGTTACCAAATGGAGAGAGGTTTTTGTGAATGATTTCATTGTGGAAAAACCCCTCTTTTAGTTTTCCAGAATTCATTTCCATCACCTAGTAATATGCTCCCAATGATAATGACAAAAACAAGAAAAACATAGCTGCTATAGGAATCTCCTCATGAAAATATTTGACAAAGGACCCAAAAATCAGGGTTAGATTATAAAGAAAACTTGGAATAAATTTTTATGATAAGTTTTTGAAAGATTAAAGATATACATATTAACTAATAAGCCCAAAATACAAACCTTAAAAATAAACTAATGAAATAATTCAACCATTAAAAGCATTAAATCCAACAAAAATTACTGATTGTCAAAAGTTCTTAAAATCAACATAAAATGTAAAATCATTTTAAACCAACGGTTGAAAATTAGGACAAAAAGAACAAATAAACTAAGAACAAGATCTAGTTATAACATATGGCTCTTGCTGTGGGATGAAGTCCTCCTTGTGAGGCTTCAATAACGTGTAGACCTTGTGCCTTATTCATTGGGTGATGGAGTCATTTACCAAATCTCTCCAACTTTCTCAAACTCTGAACACATACCTCTGAAATGACAAAATACTGCTACGAACTAGCATACTAAAAAGAATCTACATGGTCGTATAGCGATCTTATTCTTCTATTTACTACTACTTCTAATAAAAGGAAACAACCCAATCAAGTCTAATCATACTTCCAGTGAAGCCAAGAAACCATTTGACTGAGAATCATAATTCCGTGCATGCTATTGTTTGAGAAAACCCACAAAAGATGTGATAAATGCAATAAAGAGTCTGTAGGTAGCTGATACTTATGACTGGAAATAGGAAGTATGCCCAAAGTTGGAGCATTAGAAACCTTTGAAAAATAGAACTCCATCCAAGAAGCCACGGGATCATGAAATTTCCGATTTAAAACTTCAATGTCTTCATTATATTCATCATAAAGTGAAGCATTATCTTCCTCTCCATTGCTGGTCATTTTAAACTTTGGCTCAAGAATGGAAACCAAGGGCTCTTCAAACTGCTTCTCGACCTTTAAATAAAACCCTTGATAAAAAATTGAACAAATAAAATTCTGAAAGTGACCATAAGTCAAGAATGACAACTTATTTCTTATATCAATAGTAAGAGGTTGAAGAGCAACAACTTCTTCTTCATAACATGACAATCTCATAGCAGGAACTAGGAAATTTCTACTATAATCCACTGAAAGTATATTATCATCTAAAAAGTGAGCAAACTAATATGAAGAATCAACACAAGCATCATATATATCCTTGTTCATATGAAAATCTAAAAATTATGAGAAAAACTGTCTTAAATATGAATGATACCTACGTTCTTTTTCCTATTCATAAGCTTGTATATCTTCAATATGAGCCTGATCTCGAATCATTATGCAAGCTCGAATGTTCTCCTCCACTCTTTTTGCATCCTCAAACAACTATCTTAAAGTTGATGATTTCCTTTCTAACAGGAAAAAAACAAGATCTAAATGTTGAGCCATAACATAATATACCATAGCAAGTTTTTTCGAAGGTTTGATCTCCATAGGCATACTGATATAAAAAATTTGAAACCTCCAATTAAATTTAGTAATTGGCTCATCATTCTCCCTTTTCAAACTATAAAATTCGGAAAGAAATTGATCATAAGATTTATTCTTACCCTAATACTTCAAAAACACATCATGTAACTCTTCCCACAATCCAATTGAATCAGGTTTTAAATTTCAGAACCAAAACCCAGCATCTGTAGCAAAGGATTTCTAAAATAACCTCATGACAACATCCTCATGCATGATTTAAAAATTATCAATGAAATTATGAAAAGATCCTAAATGCTTCTTTGCTATAAAATGGTCTTTTCCAGTAAAATGGGGAAGATATTCAACAAAGTAGGAAGGATAAGGATGTAAGAGAGATTGTAGCCTAAGAGGTTTAAACATCTTATGTTTGAGTCTAGACTCAAAATCCGTGAGCTGAAAATTAGGTTCAACTTGCTATTCACAGGTTTCAGCAGTGATGGTAGAAGGCAATAGATCAGCTTTATTCTCTACAAGATGACCAAAATAATCATGTTCATGAGATATGGCTATATGTATATCATGTTGCACATGTATTTCAAATGAAGGAATAGGATCAACATCAATAAAACAAGAAGAATGTAGACTTTCTTCTTCCAAAGAAGGATATGTACCTAAAGGTTTATGATCATCGGAATAGACAAAACAAAAACTAATTATTTTGACATGCAATGGAAAAGATAGAAAATAAATGATGAATAAGAACAAAACCTCATGGAGGGAAGTAACAAGCTGATACCTATTCTTTCCATTTGGCTTCTTCATTTTTCTATCAACAAAATTCTCCTTGCACTCGAATATTTAATCGTGGAGTTGCCAGTGAAAAAATGTAGTCTAAAAAATTTTCTTTTTTTATTCACCTCTCAAAATCAGATGAATAATGATATCCCAGGGAATATATAATTCAACTTCATGCCCGCCAACAGCGCCAAAGATGTTAGTGCTAGAAATTGTTTTCAGACTACTAGAAGAATAAGCCAACACAATCTCAAATAAAAATAGAATAAAATTGGTTTTAAGGGTTTTGGTTGAAAAATTCATCAATCAAGGAGGAAATAAACAACAAAAAGCTAATATAGAACCGAATCATGCAAGTTGGATAAACTAGGGATCAAACACATCTCAATAAGCCATAAACATTACACATGAAATAATAATTCCACCCACATGCTACAACCATTTACATGAATAAACCTTTAAACAAGAAACGAAATTGTAGACTGAGAAATAAACCAGATCAGAAATGAAAAAGCATGACAGGTAAAAGGTCTTATCAGTTTTTATATAATCAATAACAGTCATCCATTTACATAAGAGTTATAAATGCTAGCTTGAGAAATCAAAGCTCCGAAAGCCTCTCCTTGAGTGAAAAATCCCCCCACAAAATTGTATGTTTGTCTTCCTTTTATCATTACAAAGTTAAATTAGTTCCATAACTACCTTGTAGGTCAAAATTTGAAACAGTTACATCAATTATTTACATGATAACTCAAAATATTTAAAGACAATTAACCCAAAAATAGCAAATCAAATTTGGGGAAATTTGGAGAATTTATGAAAATTTGGGTCTCAAATATGCCTTCATATATCTCGATCCAGGACACCTGTGAAAAAACGGAGAGATGATTTTTTAAATGAGTTTGTTATAAACAAAAACCTCTCTTGGATTTTAAAAATTCCCCTTCAATTAATTGGAATACGTGCTGAACATTTGTGACTAAAACATGAAATTATTAAATAATTCAAACCCTGAAAATAGGCCACAAAAATGAATGAGAGAGGTTTTTGTGAATGAGTTTGTTTAGGAAAAATACCTCTTTTATTTTTCCAGAATTCATTTCCATCACCCCGTAATATGCTCCCAATGATAATGACAAAAATAGGAAAACATAGCTACTATAAAAATCTCCTAATGAAAATATTTGACAAAGGACTCAAAAATCAGGATTAGATTATAAAGTAAACTTGGAATAAACTTTTCTTATAATTTTTTGAAAGATTAAATATATACATATTAACTAATAAGCCCAAAAGACAAACCTTAAAACTAAACTAATGAAATAATTCAACCATTAAAGGCATTAAATCCAACAAAAAATATTGATTGTCAAAAGTTCTTAAAATCAAAATAAAGTGTAAAATCAATTTAAACCAATGGTTGAAAATTAGGACAACAAGAATAGATAACCTAAGAATAAGATATAGTTATAACAGTGAGCATGGATATTACAAGTCAAAATAAATTTTAAAAACAAAACTTAATTGAACCAAGGTTAAGTATAGATTTACCCGACCATTTGGAAATGCAGGCCTCGGAAAAAGAGACCATGTCGCCTTTCTATCCATTGCGGAAACCTGCAAGTGAAAGCAGTTACAGTCATTTTAAGTATATTAAAATTAACTTTTAAAAAGGAAAAAAAAATATTACAGAGTCTTGAATGTTTACCTACGTGTTAGGTAGCGAGGGCCATGGGTCGGCTCTTCAAACCAGCCTTATCCCTCAACAGTCTGTAGACACCAAGAATGCGTTAGTGAAATGAGGATTGTAAACCATAAACCTTTTTAAATGCATGATGATGGTACCATTGTGATGCTTACCCTTTTGAGCAAACTGTTTGTGTATTCGAAACATCGACAGGTTTATAAATCTCTGGTGTGGTTGGCTATGCATAAAGGTAGACTGAGAAACATTTGTTACCACCGAGGAACCAGAAAAATACCTTTAACCCTTTGAAAAACAAGTTGAATAACACAAAGAGCAGATATCAGGCCTCGACTGGCCTCCGACAAGTAAAACAACTCAAATGCCAAACTCTCACAGAGTAAAGGCCCCTTCAAAAACCCTATCGAACCTTAACAATCTCACTATCCAGGTGTAGGGAGGGATTACATCCCATACAGCCTCATGGTCATGTCCATGCTACCAACTTGCATCCAGGACATGTTTAAATGTAAACCAAAGGTAAAAACTTAATTGCATGGCCGAAATCATTACCACATAAATCATTGTGAATCCAATCATGGTTATCATTTAAAGGCCAACATATAACCTATGCCTTGGATCTTCATAGTATATCACATCTTATATTATATATCAACCTTATGACATGTCAATCACACCTTGCGTCGAAACCACATGATGTGTCGTAAACCCTTGTTAGAACCTTCATGGAGTTGGTTAAGGGACATAATTCCATCGTGGGATATGGCTAATACCCTTCCATGGTAAAGTATAACATGTTCTCTTTACAAATGCTTATAACTTAGCACTAGGGTAGGCTAAGGTATTGGGAAATGTTTAATCATAACATAGAACTAGAAATAAGACGTTAAAACCATATTACATGAATAATATAGGGCATGCATTATAAGCTACAAACCATGGATGAATTATATGAGATAGTAATTACTCATGTAAATCATGAACTACAAAGACATTCATTAAAAAATGAATCATGAAACGTCATGCCAACTAGATAATGTAAACCCTCAATCTTATTAATATTTAGAGGTCCTTGTATGGAGAACCATATGCTTACAAATCCTAATCCTCTCATGCTTAAGGGAAAGTCCTTACATACATGTTAAGTCCAAGGCCTTTAAGGTATAAAATAAATAAATAAACAACATGTCAACAAAGTACATCACTCACATAAACATGACTAAAGGTTCCAGAGGGAACTAATCATCATAGGCATCAACAAACCTATCATAACCAATAGAAAGAAGATATTAAAACCAGCAGCAGTAAAACATAGGATTTTGCTAAAGAACTGTAAAAGTAATACATGTAAATTTTCTTTTTTACGATTTTTAGGTGTGTTACATAATGGTATCATATCACAGTTACATCACTAGGCATGAATTGACTCAACACTAGAACTGCTACACAAAACAAAAAACTATCTTCTTTTTTATTTTTGTTAAATTCTCTTATAAACAACAAAAAAGAAGAACAACTATATTTTGCAAGAAACAAGCCAGATGCAGAGATGTCTACAGAAGAGGAACGTCACCCAGAAAATTCTTTAAATAACGAAGAGGGTAACTTAAGGGATGGGGAAATTTGGGTAGACTTAAATGATAGTGAGGATAATAAATCTGAACTAAAATGAATTGTTAAGGAGTTAAGATTTTAACTGAGAAAATTTAAAGAGGATAACAAACGAATTCTAAAGCCTCAGGAAGAAATGAATGTTATTCTGTTATATAAAATCCATAACGATGAAAAAGACAAACATAAAGAAGATGAACAAAAAATGCCTAAAACTGCACCTTACAAACGTAAGGGTAGAAATATGGAATTTTTGTTGTATTGAAATATCGTCACCCTCATGTTATGAGATAGGTATTCCCTTGTTTTATCCAATCCTTCAGAGTTTCCCTAGAGAAATGAAGAAATAAATTAACCCCTTGTAAATTTTCCCTCTTTTGAGCTGGTAACGCTCTTTCCCCATTGACCAAAAGCGTTACCCAGGAATAAAAGAGCCAGCACCACTCCTAATACATGAGAAAAGAGAGGTGCCACCGCTCTTTCCATTACTGCAAAAAGTGGTGCCCCCTTATCACCTCCTGTTTTCTTCATTGGAAGAGCGATGCTCGAGTTTTGAAGGCAAAAGAGAGAAGCTTCAAGAGGATTCTCGAAGCTGACCTCCGTGGAGCCTCATCCCTATGGTTTAGGACTAGCTGGAGCTCGAGATACTCCCTTTTAGGATATAATCTCCACCTCACCCATGAGATCCTCAACCATACCTATCCTCCCATGCCTTTAAATACTGGCTCACCCCCCATGGGAAAGAGGAGGAAGAATTGTGCTTCATACCTAAATTATGTCAAAATCTTTCTTGAGTCTTTGGAGGCAAGGTGAAGTTAGAGGCAATGATCCATTGGAAGGTAATCTCAACACCAAGGCATGAAGGTTGTAGTCTCCCCAATCATTTATTAATAAATAATGTTTCTTCTTTCCCATATATACTGTTTCATTTGTATATATTGCTTGATTCCCTTGTCATGAGCATAGAT
The DNA here is from genome assembly GCA_001517045.1 of Pseudotsuga menziesii. Classification (NCBI taxonomy): domain Eukaryota; kingdom Viridiplantae; phylum Streptophyta; class Pinopsida; order Pinales; family Pinaceae; genus Pseudotsuga; species Pseudotsuga menziesii. The sequence continues at coordinate 383,663 of LPNX010066893.1, forward strand.
CTAGTTGATTATATTGTATGCTATCATGTTTTCTTTGTTGTCTTCCATATTTTTTAGGTTCTTCTGCGAGGATAGTGAGGACAACCTTTGATATAAGCATCATGGCATCTCATTCAAGTGATTAACCAGATCTAGGGAGACTCTAGCATTTCGTGTTTGCGTTTTGTTTTAGATCTAAACCATTTAGACTAGGGAACTAGCTCTTGTCCACAGGAGGTGTGTATTTCTGGCTAACAAAATTGGCGACTCCGCTAGGGATCTACTTCGAATTCTTGATCATTGGTAAGTTGGAACCTCCACCTTCATTTTAAAATTGTATATCTACTTTTCAATTCATAGATATGTAGATATACTTTCAATTTGATTGTTTTTCCTCTGTGTTCCTTTGGATGTTCATATTTTTGGTTCACTCGGTTTTCTGGCGATTGTTTGGGTTCATTTTTCAGTTTGTAACTTCCTTTTCTGTTGCTTTTTTATTTTTCAAATCGCCATTTTGGGCAGTGCTCTTGAGTTGTCTTATAAGTGCGGTTTTGGAGCTGTCGCCGCTCTTCCTCTGTGTTAAAGAAGAGTTGCCACCGCCCTTTCTCTATGTCCAAGAAGCGGTACTAGACCTTGTAACGCCTTGGTGTGAATATGCAAGAAGTGGTGCCACCTCTCTTTTGTTGTGTACAAAAAGAGGTGCCACCTCTCTTTTTTTGTGTACAAGAAGCGATGCCACCTCTCTTTTGTTGTGTACAAGAAGTGATACCACCTCTCTTTTGCAATGTGCAAGAAGCGGTGCTCAGGCTGGTAACTCCTTGTTTAACACTTGTATAAGTGGTGCCAGGTATTCTTAGCCGTGTTTGGTGTTTGATTCTTAAATCCTTGTTTTGGTATTTGAAATGCATGCTTTAGATAGTTACAGTTGTTGTTTAAACTCTACAATTCATTTTTGAATTGAAAACTCAATGAAAAATCAAGAATTCATACGTATTTTTAAGAATTTTGATAGATGTTGGTCTTTTAAAGCTTCATAGTTGGCTTTGAATAGAACTTGGTTTTGTTAGATCTCTGATTTCTGTCTTCTTTGATAGAACAAGAAAAGATTCATTTTAGTTTTTCTTCATTTGTTATACATGATTTTTGTATGTTTTTCCCTTTTTTTCATAAATTTGTGAAAAAGTCCATATGAAATTTATTGTATAATTTTATGATTAGTTCATTCTATCTTTAGTTGAAAATATGAACACTTTTGTATAAAAGTTGTAATTATATTTTCTTGCTTTTTATTAGAGATCTCACTTCCTTTTCAGTTAAAAAGAGAAGATTTTGTTTGTTTGAGTTAGGAAAGGACCATATAAGCAAGTGTCTTTTATTTTTTGGGATTTATTCAATGTTTCAAATGGATTAAACCTCTCTCTCCCTTCCTTAAGTAGGACATACCTTTAAAGTGAAAGTGAAAATTTTGCACTATCATACTACATGGTTTTACTTTCCTGTCCTCACCTCATGCATCCACCTAACCATTCAAGATAAAATTAAGCGCTAGCTTAGGTTTAAATTTTTTAGCAATTTTTGTGATAGGTTAGTGACATGTTCAGGCGTCACAAAATGTAGGAGATGTCATTAATTTGTCTTCACTACAACCCGGGACTCGCGTGGTTCTTCCACGTACCGTCGGTATATCGAACGAACTTTCAGGTACCCTTGAGGTATATAGAAAGGTACTTCATGTACTCGATTGTATATAGGAAGGCCCCTTGTGAACAATTGTGCATTAGACAACACTACTACCAATTTGGGCTCCCACGTACCTTGCGTATATCGGGAGACCCTTTTAGGAATCCTCAAACCATCTGAGTTATCCTTTTGGCCTGTCACATGAGGTTCCAGACCTTTAATCCACTCCTCTCACATATTTTGATTGCTTCTTTAGTTTGAGTAGCGTTTGTTGTCTGTATAGTTAGGATTTTTTAGAAGAGAGAGATAGTTTTGTTACATAGTTATGGCTTCACTTTCCAGGACTACCAATCAAGAGACTCCTTTACCAAGCATGTGTTTTGTGTTCCCTCCATATGGGGATGTTGGTCCTTCTCTCATGGCTATGTTAAGCCTTCATGGATTGACTATTGGATTATCTGTTTGGTTATTCTCCAGTCCAGTTATCCCATGTACACCAGTTGCTTCTGATCCTAATCCTTCATCGCAAGAGCATCAACCTTATGTTGATCCATCTCCTTCTTCACCAGATGTGTCTTCTCCCTTTTCTCCATCTTCACCTGTTGAAAGTTGTAGTACTAGTAGTCAGGTGGATAAGAAGAAGAAGAAATGGAAGATTAAGAAGAATAAAAACAAACAAAAGACCAAGTCTCAACCAATCACTCCTCCTAGTGCGGAAAGTGTTGATCTGCACACCCCTAAATCACGTAACCCCAAATTCCCTTGTAGGATTTGCAAGGGTGATCACCTTATGAAATATTGTCATGGCCTGGTCCTAGTTTTATAAGAGTGGTCTAAGGTTTCCCAGCAAGATATGTCATCAACTTTTGGTCATCATGTTGATGATCTCCCCTCAACCAATGACTCTGTGGTTAAGATTTGGAACGGTAAAGTTAGAAATCCTTACTTTCTATGTAAGGACATGCACTTTACTTACCTTTGTCCTTTCATGGATGAAGCTTCTAAGTTGTTGGAAGATATTATTGTTTCTCATCAACGACTTCCAATAGGTTATCGCAATTTGTCACTTGGCATCCCATTGGTTGATAAAGTGGTCGATCCAAATCCATCCTTGGTCGATCCCACTCTTCCATTGAAGAGTGAAGTCGAAGTGGTCGATCTAGTTCTAAGCTCAGTTGATCCCACTCTTCCTTTGAAGACTGAAGTTGAAGTGGTCAATTCGGTTTCATCTGTAGTTGATCCCACTCTTCCTTTGAAGGGTGAAGTTAAAGTGGTTGATTCGGTTTCATCCGAGGTCAATCCCACTCTTCCATATAAGAGTGAATTCCAAGTGCTTAATTCGGATTCATCCATCATTGATCCCATTTTTCCTTTGAAGAATGAAGTTAAAGAGGTCGAGTCGATGTCATCTCCACCTGATCCCACTCTTTCATCAGAGAGTGTTAAGACTGTAGTTGTTGCTTTGACCAAATATTTTTCTTGTTCTTCTCTTACAGTAGAGAATGAAATGAAACGTGCTGAGGTTTTCATGCTTCGTTCTGATTGTTCTTGACAAGAATAAATTTTGTCTGTTTCAACAGAACCCTCTCTGAGTAGTGAGGTTATTTCCTTTGCCTGGAGTAACCTAACAGAGTCTCATCTTCATTCGAGTGTTCCTTTCCAGATAGTTGTGAATGTTACTGCTAGGTGAATACTTCGCACTATGATTAATGAAGGGGATTCTGTTAGTATTATATCGTCAACTGCTTGGAAATATTTAGTTCTCCTCAGCTTGTGCCAACCACCGATCAGATACTGGCTTTTAATCGAAGACCTACTACACCTATAGGGACCCTTACTTATTTTCCTATTACATTAGGAGGGAAAACTGTTTGTATTGATGTTATGGTGGTCCAAGGTCCTTTATATTTCAATATGATTCTTGGACTTGATTATGTTTATGCCATGAAGGATGTAGTGTCAACACTCTTTAGAGTTATGCATTTTCCGCGTGATGGGAATATTGCGACCATTGATCAACTTTCTTTTGTTACACCCGACCATCGCATGACTCCTAGTAATCAGATTGCCCTGAATGTGCCGCATGTTCTTGAGGTTCCTTCCCCTTATTCTAGTTAGCTTCTTCCCATCATAGGTAAAATGGGGGCCATGGCTCCAGTCTATGGACATCATAATACAGTTAAGTCGCTTTATTTTTTGTAATGGGGGAAACCTACCAACTTATGGATATCATGTTGGATAGGAGCATTTTTGAAAGCATAGTTTACTTTTGGTTTCAAGCTTGTTAAAAAATAAAACCAATCCTTAAGAATAGTTTACCTTTTGGTTTCAAGCTTGTATAAAAATGAAACCATGCTTGAGAGCATAGTTTACTTTTTGTTTCAAGCTCGTTAAAAAATAAAACCACTCCTTTAGCAGAGTTCCCATTCTGTTCCAAGCTTGTTAAAAAATGAAATGGATTCCTGTGAGCATAGTTCCCATTCTATGTCAAGCTCGTTAAAAAATGAAATAGATACCCGTGAGCATAGTTCCCATTCTGTCTCAAGCTTGTTAAAAAATGAAACAAATGCCTATGAGAAAAGTTCCCATTCTATGTCAAGCTCGTTCAAAAATGAAATGGATCTCCTTAAGAATAGTTTATCTTTTAGTTTCAAGCTTGCATAAAAATGAAACCATGTTCCAAGCATAGTTACCTTCTGTTTCAAGCTTGTGTAAAAGTGAAATAGATCCCCTTCCCTTGAGTCGAGTCTTCCCTTTAATTTTAGAACTTGAACCTTCTTTTCACCTTCCCGATTCTCGTTCTTCCTACCCCCCTAGTGAACATTTTCACATTAGTACCAGGTTTTTAGGTTGGGTATGGAAGAAGAATCATCAGATGAAACGAAGCTTGGGGGGCATGTCGAGCCCCTAGCAACCATGCTAGTGGTAAGCTTCGCTAGTAATCATGCTTGGGGAAAGATTCGAACCTATGTATATCATGTTAATGGGATTTTTCAAGCATAGTTTACCCATTGGTTTCGAGCTTTCGTAAAATTGAAACCAATCTTCGAGCATTCTTTCAACCGATCTTCAAGCTCATTAAAAACATTAAGATGGTGTTGAGCTTACTTTTCATTTTTCATGCTCTCGTTAAAACATGAAAAGTGGTTTGAGCTTAGTTTATTACTTTTTCGTGCTCTAGATTCAAACATGAAAAAGTATAATAGAGTCCTATTTAAGCTCTTTTTGGACTGTTAAAATGTGAAAAGATAGTTGAGTACTTGTCTTATTCATACTCATAAAATTATTTGAAGAGTCATCTCTTCGACGGTAGGTTATCTCTCTTTTGGTTCGGATGGACTATTTACGAAAAAGGAACACTCCAGCCAATCATGACTGGAAGAGTTCTCTAAGGTATTATTTTATAGTTTTTTGGGCCTGAGGGGCCTTAGGGACTAAATCATACAAAAAAGGACCCTTTGGAGTTTTCTTTCATTCAGGCTCATTAAATTAAACATTGAAAGACCCTTTTCTGAGAACGAACCCCTCCTTTCTCAAGTTCGTAAAACATATGAGTTTGGACTCATCGCTTGATGAGCTACAACAAGTGTTTGTTATCCTCTTTGAATTCGTAAAACTGAAAAGAGGCAGTACTCATCAATCACGATGGGGAAATTAAGGTAAAGGAAAAACATTTTGCACAATGGTAGTTGTTAGTCATGTTTGAACATGGCACTTGTCTCCATTTCATTTAGTCAATTGGGTATTCAGCTTGTTTCCGAGTCGAGCCACTTTCATGAGTCATGCCACTCCTTTGAGTTCTCAAATATTACATTTTTCGTTGTTGCATTGTGTTCCGCCTCGTCAAGTCAATGCGGCCAAGTCTTTAGTCATGTCGTCTTATGTACAAAAGAGAAACGTTTTTGAGATTTTATACCTACATTCAAAACAAATTTTTTGTGTCAGGTACTTTTGAGTTAGTCCTATGGTTACATCATACTCAAAATTCCAGAACTTTGTTTCGAGTTTCGTGTCGTCAATGTGGGATTCATCATGGCCCTCCTTCGACGAGACTATTCCTGTTGATATCAGCTGATCATCCGGGAAATAGTCTTAGAAACAAGTTTAGTACCTTGAGGTTTGTATGCCTTAATGATAGATTTTATTGCTTTTGACATAGGTTCACACCATTGACCTTTGATTGAAAGATTCAACTAAGTGTTCGATGTCACATCATCTATTCACACTTAGTAGATTGTACTAGTGTACCTTGGGAATCATTGAAATCAATGGTGATCTCCCTCGCACTTGTTAACGGTTAACATCATTGACTGGTAATCAAGTGGTTTCTACCATGTTCGACATCAAATCATTGTAATCACATGGATATAATCGTACTTTGTGGAAGACGAGATGAAGACCCTGTGTATTTGTTAAAAGCACTCATTGCTTTCCCTAGGTTGCGATGGAGTATTTGTATGAGTCCTAGCATGGATCCACATTTGTATGTTCATGGTTGTGCTCATATTTGCGTCTGTATGATATAGATCTATATTGTATGTCTGGTAGCTATGTCCAAATTTGAGTCTTCTTTGCATGGATATACACTGTATTTTAGTATCCATGACTTTTTTGTATCTCACATGGATCTACATTGTATTGGTCGGTAGCCATGTTGTGAGTCATTTGGGACATGTATCAAAATGTGTTGCAGAAATTTTGTGATGTTTGAGAAGTTCCCACCTTTGGACCTTTTCCTCGACACTATACATTGTTCTTTCAAAGTATATTGCCTATCGTTTCCCTCTAGTCATTATACTTTGGGGGCATCTCTGTTATACCGAAATCTCATCACCCTCATGTTATGAGATAGGTATTCCCTTGTTTGCTCCAAACCCTCAGAGTTTTCCTAGATAAATGAAGGAATAAATTAACCCCTTGCAATTTTTCCCTCTTTTGAGCTGGTAACGCTCTTTTCCCATTGACCAAAAGCGTTGCCCAGGAAGAAAAGAGCCAACACCGCTCTTGATACATAAGAAAGGGGAGGTGCCACCGCTCTTTCCCTTACTACAAAAAGTGGTTCCCCCTTATCACAGCTTGTTTTCTTTATTGGAGGAGCGGTGCTCACATTTTGAAGGAAAAAAAGAGAAGCTTCAAGAGGATTCTAGAAGCTAACCTCCGTGGAACCTCATCCCTATGGTTTAGGACCAGCTGGAGCTCAATATCCTCCCTTTTAGGATCTAATCTCCATCTTACCCATGAGATCCTCAACCATACCTATTCTCCCATGCCTTTAAATACTGGCTCACCCCCCATGGGCAAGAGGAGGAAGAATTATGTTTCATACCCAAATTATGTCAAAATATTTCTTGAGTCTTTGGAGGCAAGGTGAAGTTAGAGGCAAGGATCCATTCAAAGGAACTCTCAACACCAAGGCATGAAGGTTGTAGTCTCTCCAATCATTTATTAATAAAGAATGTTTCTTCTTTCCCATATTTATTGTTTCATTTGTATATATTGCTTGATTCCTTGGTCATGAGCATATATCTAGTTGATTATAATGTATGCTATCATGTTTTCTTTATTGTCTTCCATCTTTTTCAGGTTCTTTTGTGATGATAGTGAGGACAACCTTCGAGAGAAGCATCATGGAACCTCATTCAAGTGATTAATGAGATCTAGGGAGAGTCTAGCATTCCGTGTTTGTGTTTTGTTCTAGATATGAACCATTCAGGCTAGGGAACCAACTCTTGTCCGCAGGAGGTGTGTATTTTCAGCTAATAATTTTCCAGCCGTAAACCTGACACTTCAAGTGAAGAGTAAGTTAAACATCATAGAAAAAAACACAAGTCAAGAAAAAGCAGTGACGATAACAAAAAGAAGAGGAAATACATACCCTATGAGGAAATATATCAGAAATTTAAGAAAATTAAACCACCCATGTTTAATGCGGAAATTGAGAAGGGAAAAGAGGCAAAATCCTAGTTGTCTGGAATGAAAAAGTATTTTTAGATATAAAATTACTTTGATGAATTAAAGGCTAAAATGACCATATATAATATGACTGGAAAGGCAGAAATATGATAGAAATATATAAATAAGTTTAAAGGGATAAAAGAGAGATATGTAACTTGGAAAACATTTAAAAAACCCTTTAAAAGAAAGTACTTATTAGAACATAATTATGAAGAAAAGGAAAAAAAGTTTTATGAACTAAGGCTAGGAGCCATGACGATGAAAGAACTATGCAATAAGTTCTTAAGCCTACTTCGTTATGTTCCTTATATAATTTATGAGAAACCTAAAATACAACGGTTCCTTAGTTTTTTTCCCATGATGTTCATAGAATGGATTGATTATGACAATCAAAAGACGCTATAGGAAGTGATGAGGAAGGAAGACTTCTATTATGACCAAAACAATAATAAAAAGGAAAATGTACCAACTTGGAAGAATAAAAGGCTAAATAGTTTTGATCCTAGAAAGAAGCATAATAAGTTCCATAAAAACACAGGAAATAAACATAGGCGATATCAAGATAATAATTACAAAATCTTTAAACCCCAAAATTTTGTAGTAAAAGAACCTTCTACTATCCTTATTAAGAATCCAACATAAAAAGATCACTTAAAATGTTGGGAGTGTGGAGGGGAACACTAATTTAAATATTCTCTAGTAAGAAAAAATAATTTTAATGTTCATTCTATCCAAGAAGAAGTTAATGTTGGGGACATGGAAAGGAGCATGCCCAAAATCCGCACTTCATTCAAAACTGACAAGCAGACCACCAAACTTATATGGTTCAAATTGAAGGTATGATATACAGTGAACCTATCTCTATTTTAATTGATCCAGGTGCGAGACTGACTTATATATCACCTAGAATAGTTGAATTATGCAAATTGGTACTAAAAAGTTTTGATAAGTCATGGCTAGTACAGTTAGCCACCGGTACAAAACGAAAAAGTTACTAGTCTTGTTATAAATTGTAAATTGATGTTGAATTATTTCCTTACGCATGTTAATGCAAATATTCTTCCATTAGGATCCTATTATTTACTGATAGGAAAGGATTGTCTAGAGGAGCATAAATTTGTGTTATATTGTTTTATAAAACCTTTACATGTACTTATGATAATGGAAATAATATAAAAGAAAGGGGAATCCCTAGGAAGGAGACCATGAGAGAAATATCAGCGTTGAAAATGAAAAGATCACTAAGAAAAGGATTTAAAGTGTTCATATTCTATATAATGAATGGTAATGAAAATGCTAAAAAACATAAACTAGAATACATACTAGTCTTGAAGGAGTTAGAAGACATATTTCCAGAAGAAGTCCCCAGACTTCCTCTGAAAAGAGACATTGAATTCACGATCGATCTGATACACGGAGTGGTACCTGCATGGAAATATCTGTGCCAAATGAATATAATAGAAATTACAAAGCTGAAATCACAACTATAAGAACTAATCGATAAAAAGTACATTCAACCTAGTGTCTCTCCCTCGGGAGCACTCGTCTTCTTTGTGAAAAATAAGGATAGAACATTAAGACTATGCATAGATTACGGACAATTAAATAAGATGACTATTAAGAACCAATATCCACTGCCCTGGATAGATGATCTATTCAATCAATTCCATGGACCAACTACCTTTTCAAAGATAGACTTAGGGTCTAGTTATCATCTAGTACGAATAAAAAATGGGGATATATTTAAAACATTATTCAGGACCCGTTACGGTCACTATGCGTTTGTCGTAATTCATTTTGCGTTGACAAACCCACCTGTTGCATTCATGTGTTTCATGAACACCATATTAAGAAATTCCCTAGATAATTTTTTGGTTGTCTTCATCGATGACATACTAATCTAATCTAAGAATGAACAAGAACATAAATAACATTTAAGAATAGTTTTGAAAGTACTAAGAGAACAACAACTTTATGCAAAATTTAGTAAATGTGATTTATTTAAACATAAGATCCAGTATAGAATCTCAGTTGATCCAGGAAAAATAAATGACATCATGGAATAGTCGATTCCTAAGAACATATTTGACATCAGATCATTTATGGGGGTTACCAGATACTACCAGAAGTTCATTGAAGGATTCTCTAATATTTCCTGTCCCATAACTTATTTATAAAAGATAGGTAAAAGGTTTGAATGGACTGAAAAATCCATGGAAATATTTAACAAACAAAAAAACCTATTGCTACTACCCCGATATTAAAGATTGTTGATCCATTCAAGGATTTTGTTGTGTGTACCACCGCTTGCAATGAAGGGTTAGGTTGAGTTTTATTACAAGAAAATTATGTTGTGGCATATGAATCCAATAAATTAAAAGACCATGAGAAAAACTATGTAACACATGATTTATAACTTGATTCCATAATTCACTCCTTAAAAACGTGGAATATTACCTATTCGAAGAAAATTTGTACTTATGTTAGATGACATAAGTCTTAAATACTTATTTGATCAACAAAATTTGAATGCAAGACATTCCAGATGGTTGTCCTTTTTACACGAATCTGATTTTGAAATCAAACATATAAAATGAAAAGAAAATAAAGTGGCATACGTTGTAAGTCATCATGCAAATTTACTGTTTGCAAGGAGCAACTATGAATATGATTTGGAAAATCAGATTCTAAGCGCTCAAAATTTTGATAGAGAATATCATATTTTAAAGGAAAAAAATGCTAACAGTGAACAAAATCAAGTTAAAATATATTTCAGTCTAAACAAACAAGGATTGTTGCTGCATAAAATAGGTTGTAGATACCAAACATAACATAAATCAAACTTACAATTATGGATGAGCTACACAAAAGACTTTATTCAAGGCATCCTAGATACCAAACAATTATTACTATAATAAGAAAGGATTTCTTTTGGCCAAATATGAGGAAATAAGTGGTAGAATACTTAGCTCACTATCTTGAATTCCATCAAGTTAAGGAAGAACACCAACATTCCGCATGATTGTTGCAGCCATTACCCTTTCCAGAATAGAAGTGGGAAACAATTAGTATGGATTTTATAACACGCCTACCAAAGAATTTCCGAGAGCATGATTTAATCATAGTCATAGTCGATAAATTAAGTAAAGCTGCTCATTTCATTCCTGTTAAATATACCTATAAAGTTCTTAACATTGCAGATATTTTCATGAAATAAATATTCCGGCTACACGGTGTACTGAAAGTGATAGTCTTAGATAGAGACACAAAATTTACAACTTAATTCTGGAAATCCATGCTTAAAGGTTTGGGAACAAAGTTAAATTTAAGTAATGTTTATCATCCACAAACTGATGGAAATTCTAAAAGAGTGAATCAATTATTAGAAGACATGCTAAGGATGTATGTCATGGAAAAACCAGGTAAGTGGGAAGACTACTTAGACTTAATTGAATTTGAATATCATAATGATTTGCAAGTTTTTGCAGGTATGAGTTCGTTTGAAATAATATATTGGCGTAAGTGTAATACTCCAATCTAATGGAGCAGACCAGTGGATAGTTTTTTGTTAGGACCCGATTTATTAAAAGATATGGAAATAACTATGAAATAGGCACAACAAAATTTGAAGGTTGTCCAAGACAAGAAGAAAAGTTATGTTGATTTTAAAATAACTCCTAAAGAGTTCCATGTGGGTAATCATGTGTATATAAAGTTAAATCCAAATAAAATTTCCTTGAGATTGGGAAAGTATTCAAAATTGGCACCTAGGTATTGTGGGCCATTTGAAATTTTAGCTAAAGTAGGGCTGGTAGCGTACTAGTTATCCATACCACCCAATATTAAAGTGTATAATGTGTTTCACTTTTCTATATTGAGAAGATAAGTTCATGACGTTTCTCATGTGATTGATTGGAATGATATCCAACTGGAACTCGAAGGAGAGTTCCAAGTGGGGCTGGAGTGCATTCTCGACAGGAGAGAAATTTTACTCTAGAACTGTACCATCGGACAAGTAAAGGTGCAATGGAAACACCTTAGTTCGAAAGAATCTACTTTGGAGATGGAAAGTAATATGTGGGAGGCATATCGAGACTTATTCCAAGAAGATGAAATGGAAGAATAAAAAAAAAAGTTGTAACACCGAGGACAGTGTTATATTTTAAGGGGAGGTTTATGTAACATCCCATGAATTAATAATTGTATTAATTCTTCTAGAAAAATACATTATTTATTATTTTATCATTTTTGACAGAAAAGTCAAGAATAAAACATTTTGTAATAAAAATATTTTTATTAAATAAAATATGTTCAAGGGGAGGGAAAAAGTGGATATAGATGTTCAAGAGCGTTTTTTGACCCACAAGAGGAAAAGAGAAGTGGTAGAAGCCACTGAGTGAGAAGTAATGATGTAGGAGGCATCATCCCCAAAAAAAAAGTCACAAAAGGGTATTTTTTAAGGATTCTAATATTATACTTAAGTATAGTAGTCTAGAAGATTGTTTTGTATTGAAAATAACTTGTTTATAGACATGCAAATGAATATTAAATATAAAACATATAAATACCACTAAAATGTGTAAATTTTGTCGAATATTATGATAAAAAAAACATATTTTATGTAAATATAGGCGATATTAGAGACTAAAAATGACCAAATAGTGAATTAATATTTAAAAAAAAAAATTTCAAATCATAGCCAATTGGTTAAATTTCGCCCCTAAAAAATACCCTAGGACTTTCAACTCCTAGTTTAGTGCTAAAGAGCAGGAGCCTCATAAATGACCAAGTCCTAGGAAAAATAATATAAATTAGTATGTCCATAAGAAACACGAGGCTAGCCTTGGACGAGGATAAACATCTGTGAAATACAATAGATGGTGCATTGAAGGATTTTTCTCTTGTGGTTCAGCGAACATGATCGGGAGTTCTGGAGCAAGTAACTTGTCTTCTCTTGGAGTTGGTTGGGAGGAACAACATCTCCACTTTTGTTTTACCATCATTAGTTCCACGTTCATACTTTATTTTTTAAAATTTTGTAGAATATGTTAAAATCCATATTTGAAGTAGATTAATGTAAATTCTAGTTTGGTTTTCATTAGCTTAGTTATGTTATACTTGTATCATGTACCTCATGGAATGAAATTGTCTAATTCTAAATCTGTATAACATATTCCTACATTCGACTATATATTTCCTGTTTGTATCATTTTCCTAAATATTTTCCTTATCTACAAATTTGAAATTAAATTGTTGACTGAATCTGTTTTTTTATAGTAAAGATCTACGTTATTCCATGTATGTGAATGAAATCCATTTACATAGTATTCATCCAAATTTCCTACATGAATCAACAATATCATATTTTAATCTAGTTAGTATATTTTATAGACTAAAATCCATTTAAATAATATCAATAGTATTATAACTCATACAAACTAAGTCAAAGTATTAAGTATCGAATAATATCTATATAGCAATGTTGCTATCATAAGAAATTACATAACCATACTTTAATTACTGTATACAGATACGTAAATCCACATGGGTATCCTAACAATCAACCCCTAATTACATTACTGTTCGCATCCACTCGAACAATGAAATTAATGCTAATTTAGGATCTAACAAGCATTAGAACGAAATCATGGATTCATGATTACAAACAAATCCCAAAAAATCGTAAGTTCAATTAAATAAGAACAATTACATAAAAAACCTTTACGGAGATCATTGGATCCTTTCACCTCATAGAAATTACAGAATGGCGAGAAATAGCATATGGATTGAAGATCCATTGTTTAAATATCTTTAAATTTGCATAGTATAACAAGAATCCCAAATCGTAATTTCTACTTCAAACTATCACCGAACCGAAGGGTCATGTTAATAAGCATAACTAAACATCATATCTTACAGGTTCATAAGTTCACATCGTGGCTACCGTAGTTTATACAAAGGAAGAGCCTCAATCTAATACGCTAGATTACAATTCACTATAGAGATCACAGGATCGAGTCGCGTAAATTTTTTTATACTTAAACACATAAAGCTAAAATAAACACACCCATAATCACAGATGTAAACCATTATATTATTTACAGAATAAAAACACATAAGATGGTTGTAAGCCCATGTCAAATGGACACCACCATCTACAACCATTGATTCATATTATTTTTACACAGTTACAGACCCTACGGGGATCATAATCTAACTATCTTAAGAAAAATGAAACATGGTTGTAATCCTATACAATAGATACCATCACAACATTTATAACATCATGTATTATAAAATAAAATGAAGGAAATGAATATTTTTCCATGATCGCAACACCATCCATGATGGAAGCTGACAGGTTAAAACACAATTCCCATAAATAGTTGCACACAGTAAGATATGAAGCATCATTGGGTTAATACCCAGTCGAAGTCAACTTTCGATTCCATCAAAATAATATATCAAAGTATATATATACATAGTGGCTATAAGACCATCAATGATGGATTCCACTATAAAGTCTAAACACCTTTATTATAAGCTGTATGGGAATAAGACCTGTCAAGGGCACCCCAAACCCTACGAGGGTTTTAAGTAAACTGAATTATTTCATTACATTACAATTCCAAGTAATGGCTATAAGTCGACACAACCCAAATTTTTTTTTAAACACATCCTTTGACTAGTTCAAACCAAAGGATACGAAGAACCTCACGAATTTTTCCAAACGAGATGTGCAACACAAGTTGGTTAGGTCAACATGGATATTACAAGTTAAAAAAAAAATTAAAAACAAAACCAAATTGAACCAGGGTTGAGTGCAGACTTACCCAAGCGTTTGAAAACGCGGGCCAAAAAGGAGGTAACCCTGTTCCCTTCCTCTCTAGTGATGAAACTTGCAAGTGTGTAATGTACCCAAAATTTGAAAAAAAAAATATTAGGCTAGTCATTTACTACCTGAGTTGGACATTATATAACTATGTAGAATGTGTCGTACTTTGTTTATTGTGTTGTATTGTCGTAATATGTTCTAACGCCTTGCTTTCATATTTCCCAATAACGGTTATTAATGTAATAGTATGTTTCCTTGATGTTTGTTTACTATCTTTTTCTATGGTTAAGCATTTATAAGCATTTGTTTTTTTTATTAGTTCTCAATGGTTATAAGGTTTTATTACTGTTGTATAACAAATTATGACTTCACTTGTTATTGGAAAAAGGGGTGGAGTGGCGGGACATGTTTCCCTTGTAAACACCTAAAAGGTAATTGTTTTCTACTTCTCACAACAGGGATTACTTAGTTCTTACAAACTAATGCATTTATTTCCTTGTCCCATGCACGCGCACTCGAGGACGAGAACTTCTTAAAAAAGATAAACAAGACATACTACGCGTTTTGTCACAAGTACTTGGATTTGGACTATGATAGATTTATAGTCCTATCCTAGTGACTACTATGATATTTGTTAGTTGATATTTCCACAAGACTAGATGTTTCACAAGCCTATGTTGTACAGGTTAGAATTATTGTTTCTACGGAATTTACGACAACGTTTTAATTACTACTGCATATATCGTTTATAGAGTACACATTTTATATGGTATTTACACTTGGTATCTTGGTTTGTGTTTTAATATGGTCTTGGTATATTCAATTAAAACCTTTGCAATAGCCCTTCCATGGAATATACAATATGCCATGGAATATGGATATACGCTATGTATTTGATGCACAAATTGCATGGAACGTTGATTAAACATGGCTCTATGTTAAAGGGTTGCATAAAATATATGCTATGGGTTTTGATTTATGTCGTTGGAGAAAAGGGTCGCGACATTAATGCACATTGGAATGCTTAGGCATCAAGCTTAGGGCTTGGGCTCTTGTGTTGGGTTGGGTCATATGTAGCATGGATGCATGAGCTCTTCCTCTATACTATATGGTGGCGTGAATCTTGGGAGGTTGAGGGAAGGTGCATATCCACTCTGGTTTAAGATCGTTGGTTTGTTTGTTCAGTTTGGTTTCAATGCGTACTCCTCATCATATATCTTGTTTGGTGTTGCAGGTTTCAGGGTTTGAGTAAATCGTGGGTTGTGGGTCACCCTGAGGTCAACACCATACTGATTTGGGTAACCCCTGCTGTACAATTTTAAAACTTGTCCCTCTCTTGTATGGTTGTTGTGACATAGTTAAAACATGTCATGGGTTTGAATGTTGGGTTCTGGTTTTAATGGTTGCATTTGGAAAAAGGGACTGTCTGTAAAATTAAATGTAAAGCATTGAGGATGGGTTTAATGACTTGGGGTTTTGTTGGGGTCTAGTGTGTTTGAGGTGAGACTAATGTATTCTATTTGTTTTGCAAGAGGAGACTCTGTTTAGTAATTTGGATTGGTAACCTTGACAGGCCCTCTATATTGTGAATATGTATTTATTTTTTTAGTAATTGTGGCAACACCATTGCTTGCAATGGTGCAAGGCCTAGGTTATACAACTGTGTAATTTCTTAATTTTTTTTATAATGGTTATGTATATATATACAACATTTTCATACTGTTCGATTTCGTGGGTATGATTCTTATTCGTTGGCATTAGTGAGACTCTGTGTGAAATTGCAAATCTTGTTTAAATTATTTGTATGGATTCGTTAACTGTGGTGTTTGGCCTTCGGAGCCATGTCATAGATGGCAATGGCATTTCCCGCCATTTAGAGATGCGACTGTGTGTTTGTTAAATGACTTATCATTTTTATGTTCTGATTCATGGTTATTGAATACTCGGTGTATAAGAGTCGAGACTATGGATGTAACCCTTCAAAGGGTGTCACTGCTATTTGCATAGCATTGACAGGTTTGTAGTGTTGGTGCTAATGTTTAAATGCTTTGTTTATGTAAAGGGCCAAGGGCCATGAAATAGCTATAGAATGTGATTTATTTGGGGATTTGACCTCGGTGTAGAGATTAGGAGAATTTGTTTTACAGCCCATGTATTTATAATAGTGTGCTCCATCTGGTTGGTAGTTCAAATGCTACGTTGTTTAGTAGGATATAACAAATCCTATAGGATTCAATAGGGTGACTGGTAAACAAGTGAACTCAATGGGAATTGTTCATGGGTCACCATGGTTGTAAATGTTTATAAATATGGGTTTTTTTGGGCATTAACACCTACATGAATTGATCTTGCGACCTTTGTTTATTTATACTATGTTTATAAAAGAATGTTGTGCATAGCATTATGTTTGATTTTCTATGTTATATCCTGTGACCTTTCTTTATTTATACTATGTTTATAAAAAAGTGTTGTGAATAGCATTATGTTTGATTTACTATGTTATAAATTTCGTTACAGCATACGATTTTCATAGATGTAGTTTGTATGTTAATTATGTGTGTTATAGCGGATTTCACCACTCCAGGTGAATCACACTTTGTATGGCCTTCCCCTGTCCCGCTGCAGAATCTTTAGACCCCATGGACTATCTTTTATCCTTTGATTTTTCCTTGATCATCCCTAAAACTATATGAAAAATGATATACGCGGCTTTTTACTCGATAACTGTGTACATACGCGGGTTTGACTCATATAACCGCGTACATCGGGATGTGTGCATAATCCAAATCCTTTTGGAGTTTTCTTTGACATGGATCCAACTCATTTGACTCCTGGCCTTCCATATGCCTTGAGATCGCTCGAATTCGACCCTTCATTATCCCTTGTGAAGCTATATAAGGAACCCCTTGGTACATTGAAGGCATATAGAGAAATTGAAAGCAAAGAAACTATAGTCCATTGTTTCCGGAATTTATACTTGAGTCTGCATCCGTTTGTCCCTTTGGAGCACTTTTGTGTTCTTCCCAAGCTTTCCTTTTGCTAGTGAGCTTGCTATCGTGAGATGGAGGATTGAAGTGGTGAAGGCCCAAGTGGGGGATTCAGTTTCTCCGGTTTGCAGACGTGCCGTCAGAGGTTGTATCTATCTTGTAATCTCTGATTCATATTAATAAGAACTATCTTTTCCTGTCCAATGATGTGTATTTGATTGAATATTGTATCCATTGGAATATATCAAATGCTTTTACATTAATGATTATATATGCTAGAATAGATCTAACACCGTGATATATAGTATGCTTGTCTTGTTTACTTGTTGTTGAGGAAATATTATATCAATTCAAGTTGAAGATTGGAAATCTCAACAAGGATCTACTTCAACCGTCCGAAATAAGGTACGAGGTCTGATCCTTTAGTGTTAGAAATTTTATTTCTATTGCATATTGGGAAAGATTGATTTCTGGAGTCAAAGTTGTCTGTTGTGGTACCCTAAGCCATAGGAATTTCTCTCCATAATAGAATTGGCGACTCCACTGGGGAGTTCCTAGTAGTTGTCCTTTGGGGGTGATTTTCTCGGCATTCAATGTATTTGAATTGCTCTTTATCTCTTGTTTCTATGTCGGGTCTGGGGGAATGTATGCCTGGTAGAGTCTGATTGGAGTGAAGTTTGTCTTAGCCTACCTCTTTGCCTTGTTTTATGCACCTTTTCTTCCTGTACACGGGTTTTTGATTTACAGTCACGTATACACGCGGTTTTGTCTGTGATTTCTGCGTATGCATGCGGGTTTACTCCGAACAGTCGTGTATACCTTGGTTTTTTCTCTTTTGTGGAAGATAATTAGTTGCTGGGTGAATGATGTTAGCTGCTGAGTCTCCTTTGGCACTGCCTGAGTCTGTTTTGACCTCTGTTTCTGACCGAAAATGTTTGTTTTTAGCCTAAATTTTTTTTTAGGAAAGTTCTTGTCATGGCATTTTCGATTTTTTGTTTGAGATTAGTGCATTAGAGTTATTTTACCTTAGTGCTTTGCTTGAATGTTGTTTATGTGTGCTTGCAGAGTCTGAGGGTGGTAGAATCATTCTTTTGCTTTTTGCATCTCTTATATTTTCAAAAACCCAAAAACATTTGCTTATCATAATGCATGGCATTTTGCACTTTGCATTGTACTTGCACTAGATCTAGATTTGCTTTGGAGTACTAGTTAGGACTTCATATAGGAAAAATTTGCATTCATCATTTGAAGAAGAATTGTGCATTTCATGTAGTAGCATACCATGTTTACATGGACACAATGCATTTGCATTGATTGTTACGGTGTGCATTTTACTTCATGTTGTGTCATAACACCACTACTTGCACGACCATATCCTATTTTTGAGTAATAAAGCCAACTAAAATCAATGCTAATTATAATGAATTACACTCTTTTCTTTTCTAGGGTGCACCAACAAGCTTAGGTTTTAGGATCTCGGAATAGTTCATTGTAAGTCAATTCTCCAAGATCACTAAACAACAACATCTAGGTGTCTGTCTAGGGAGTGTGTGAAATCCTTGATATAACCATCGTTCTCATGATCCTCCTCTCAAACGAGAGTTAAGAACGAGGCAGTGTGAGCGGTTATTGATTGGGATGACCCCTAGTCATAACTGAGTAGCACCGGATATATTTCCAAGATTGTATTCGTATCTGGGGGCTCTTTCGAGAGTTTTGGGATTTGCTACCCTGCCCATATGCTCAATCCCGCCTGTGACTGTCTGCCTGAGATTTGATTATATTCTGGTGACCTTAGTGACCTTACCTAGGATATCGAGGGGGTACTTGTAGAGGTTATTCTGCATGTGTCCCGGCCAGGTTGGGGTCGGACAGCACAGTCGCTTTACACGTTGAAGCTGAGGGCCACAATAATTGGTTACGTACCTCCGCTTGTTGTGTATGGGAGTCTCAGGCCTCTCCTAGGCGAGACATACCTGCTTCATTCGGGAGCTCACTTATCCAGCCTTTGTTTGCTTTCATTTGGCTTTAGATTTTGTTAGTGATTGCTCTGTGCACACTACTTGGCCTAGGGTTTACGTAAATAGAGAGTCTTTGCTATTTTTGTTTTGAGTCATTGTGGATTCGAGTGCGTTTCCGCGCTGTTCTCGTCGGTTAGCAGGACTTCTGCCTTCCACTTCTCCTCCTTCTTTGGGAGAGAGGCCTAGACAGTTCGGGCAGATTATGTCACACATTGATTCACACACCATGGAGGATCATTTAGAGACTATTCTTGATCCACCTCCTCTCCTTCGTATTGACGATGGGGAATTTACTCCTACATACGATCCTTCACCTGACCTAGCTGAGTTCGGTCCTGTGATTTCCCAGATAGGATCTTTGAACGATAGACCTACTCACCCTAGGGCTGATTCCCCATTGATACATTACCGGTATGGAATGTCGGAAGATGCCGAGACTCACTTTGAACCTGCCAGCACTAGCTACGGTAGTTATGCTACGGCTGGTTTTCCTATGCACGATTTGACATTTCATGTCGAATCCAATTTTGAGCCTAGCACTATGCCTAAGGGAAATCCCATTCCTTACCTTGCGGAGAGGTTTGGGACTACTAGTCACATTGCACCTTCCGTCCCAGTGGTGGAAGCTACATCTCATCTCCCTCCTAGGTATAGGGTTAGCGATCCGATTAGGATACTAGGTCCGAGACAGGTGACAATAGGCGGTAGTACATATCTTATTACTCAAATTCCTTCGTCCTCGGTTCCAAGCTCTTCAAATGTACATCCTCCACCTTATCCACATGGTCCTTCGATCCAATATATGGCTACGAGTCAGATCCATACTCTGATTACTAGGCCGATTGTGTCTCAAGTCCATATACCACCCGCTGCTTCGGGAGGCCATGTTCACACTTATAGTGGTTAGCTTGTTACGTCCGAGGCCTATATACCTACTTCTGGTATGTATGTTCCCCCTTTCGAAGCTTATTTTCCTACCTACGGAGTGTCCCACGGGACATCGCATGCGATGACCTATGGACCTTATTATGGGGCGCAGTATGGACAGGTTTCTTCACCTTACGGAGGCGGGTATCAACAACCTGCTTACTCTCCTAATTACGGCTTTGTAGCTCCTACTAGTCAAGGTCAACCTTACTATGGTACTTCCACGTTACCCTATACGGGTCAGACAGGAGGAGGACACAATGGCCAAGGCCATGGTGGTGCTCAAACCTATGTGAACCAAGGAGTGGTCCATCGACCTCATCATCCTAGGCTCCCTTTCCTTGCGACGCTTAACCTTCCTGACTTATCGAGACTTACGAACGATCCCGTGGCTCATGACCCAACTTGGCCGGCTGTCCCTACCAAGATTCCTTTGGATATACCTAAGTTCGAAGGCAAACCGGGAGAGGATCCAAGCGAACACGTTACCACGTTTCACCTTTGGTGCTCTTCAAATTCATTACATCAGGACTCAGTCCGCTTGCAACTATTTCAACGCACCCTCACAGGGCCTGCTGCGAAATGGTATATAGAGTTACCAAAGGGAGCTTTTACCTTGTTTGACGATCTTGCGATGACTTTTATTAATCACTTCCAACAACCAGTGCGCTATGATGTTGGTACTGAACTCTTGTCGACATTTCGGCAAGATAAAGCCACCCATATTTCTGATCATATTCAGGAGTGGCGTAGATGGAAGAGATTAATTAAATCCTTTATACCACTGAAGTTCCTTCTCGAGTGGTTCCTCAAGTCTTTATTGCCATATATCGCGAAGGATGTTTACACATCTGGAGTGTAGAATGAGGAACAAGCAATCTTTAGGGCGCAGAAGCTGGACTTGATTTATGCTCAGTCTGGTTTGTTGTATGATATTATTCCCAATGCTCCTCGTTCTAGTTTCGATCCCAAGGTCAAACCTGGACCACATGCCGATGGCATTGTGGGTTGTGCAAGTGCGAAACCTACAGATTCGGTTGCAAAATAGGTTAGTCAATTGTCGCTCAACCAGTCTGCTTCGGGACAAGCTATAGCTTCGTCTCAACCCACCCAAATGGTGAATGTACTTTCTGTGCAATCGTCGGACCAGAAGGGTAACCAATAGCCCGGACGGAATAGAAAAAAGGGTAAGAATAATAATTGAAAGGGTGGGAATAGGAATGAGAATGCTACCAATAATGACAAGAACGGTCAGAATACTGGTGGGGACAAGCAAGCGAAACGTAAGGTTAAGTTCCCTTGCAAGCTATGTAAGGATGATCACCTCACTTACTTGTGCCCCCGAATTGATGAAGCTTCGAGACTCTTAGCACAAGGCCCAGCTGTGCTAACGAACCCTTTACCGCATAACCAGAATATGAACTCGAAGTCCCAGGAGCTATCTAGTGAGAATGATCCACCAAATACTAGTGCTCATGGGTGCATTAACATGGTCTGTGCTGCTAAGGTTGTGACTCATGTGAAATATTATGGATCATCACAACCCAACCCAGGAAAAGAACCTGATCCACCAGGAACCCCTTTGCGCATTGAGAAACCTGCGAATAAACCTGAGGCTGCACCTCACATTCCTAAGGGGGTACTTAAGCACTCGAGGCATAATCCAAATGCCCGAGCCACCCAGAATTATTCAGTTGTCGAGGATTTGGGCCATACTCCTTGTGTGATGTCTACATTGGAAGTGCTTCAGAGTTGTCCTTCGCAAAGGAAGGCTTTGCTTTCTGCTCTTGGTGTGAACGGTGATGATTCTTCCTCAGTGATCAAATTTGAAACCGCAGGTCATTAGCCTCGCTTTCCCTACTATGTGTCGCTTTTGGTACACGTAGAATGTCTTAATATGATCGTCAAGCGCACTGTGATTGACGAGGGCGCTGCTGCATATGTGATGTCTTTGTCCTATTGGAAGGGTCTTGGTTCTCCTGAGTTGTGGAAATCAGCGACTATGTTAACTACTTTTGATGAGAGATCTTTTAGGCCACACGACATCATTTCGTCCCTTAAGGTCTGTTTGGGAGGGAAGACCGTTGCGATAGAGGTTGAGGTGGTTGATGCACCCCTCAACTACAATATCTTGCTGGGTTGGAACTGGATGTATAGTATGCAAGCCGTTGCTTCTTCCTTGTTCTGCGTTGTATGCTTTCCACATAATGGGAAGATTGTAATGATTGATCAAATGAAATTCATGAATTCCCCTGTTACTGCATCTTCGAGAGCTTCAGTCTCGGTCGTTGAACACTCTCAGCCGGCAACTGGGAGTGTGGGTGTAGGCATGTATCCATCCCTCATGGGAAGCTTTAGTTGTCATGCGCCCATCCTCATGATAGGATCTTGTTTCGATGAGGATTCGACTTCTACAACCTCAGTGTCTTTTTCCACAACTCATATGGAAGATCCTTGGATTCTTCCTACACTGAGTGTTTCGAGTGAGCCCGTCGAGACTAACATACCGCTTCCTGCAACCATGATAGCTTATCAAGCCAATCTTAAGAATGTTGCAGACCCTTTTTCTCCCTCTTCGCGGATGGAAGAGGAAGACCCCTATGTGATGCCGGCATGGGAAGTACAGTCTTCTCATGCCCACGACTGCCTGGATACGGTTTTCCCTTCAAATGAACCGATCATCGAGGCTATGTCGGGTGTTGAGCCACCATGGGAGGAACTTCATCATAGATCATATTTCCTTCCACCGCTCGACTGTTTGGAGCATGAGGATTATAGGGAGATTCTTAGTTAGAGAGTTGGTAGTCCCATGATTCCATTAAGATCTCCTGGTCAGATGGCTGATGGAAACATGGAAAACATATATTCCATGATTTCTATCAATATCTCTTGAAATCCCGGTACCATTGAGAATGTCTATATTGGGGTGGAATGTTCCCAGGCTGAGATTCTTGAATATACTGAGCTATTCAAGGAATTCTGTGATATTTTTGCTAGGTCTTATGATAAAATGCCAGGTATTGACCCTCGAATTGTCGAACATGAGATTAAGACTTACCCCAATGCTAAGCCTGTTCAACAACGTTTATGCGCCGTGAATCCTAGGAAAGCACACGCCATTAAGGCAGAGATAGAGAAACTGTTGAAATCCAGTTTCATCTATCCCGTTCCCTTGACGTAGTGGGTTTCAAACCCCATTCTGGTGGATAAGAAGCAGGGAACGATTCAAATAGGCACTGATTTCCACGATTTGAATCGTGCCTATCCTAAGGATAACTTCCCCACACCATTTATAGATCATATTTTGGATGAGTGTGTGGGTAGCGAGGTGTTCTCCTTTATGGATGGCTTTTTCGGGTATAATCAGATCCAGATTAAACCTGAGAACCAACACAAGACTACATTTATTTGTCCTTGGGGAACGTTTGCATATTAGAAAATTCCTTTCGACCTTAAAAACACTGGAGCTACATTTCAGCGGGCGATGACCTTGATTTTCCACGATCTCAAGTCTATTATTGAAGTATTTTTGGATGACCTCGCTGCTCATTCTCGTATGAGAATGTGTCATTCATATCACATGAGATTGGTCTTCGAAAGATGCCAGCACTATTCGGTTCGATTAAATCCTCATAAGTGCATCTTTTGTGTGAAGTCAGGTCATTTATTAGGATTCAATGTTTTAAAGGAGGGCATAAGAGTCGATCCCTTAAAGGTTGAGGCAATACTTCAGTTGTCTCCCCCGAAGAATATTCGTCATCTTCAGTGTTTGCAAGGTATGGAAAAATTCTTACGAAGATTTGTGGTCAACTTTGCCAATTTGACTAGAGGCTTCTTGCGTCTCTTGAAGAAGGATACTCCCTTTGAATGGGATTAGCAAGCCCAGGAGTCCTTCGATGCACTTAAGCGAGCCCTAGCATTGGCCCCAGTGATTAGTCCTCTGGATTATAGCCGTGATTTCATATTATATGTGGTCGTGTCTTTAGAGACGATTGGTATGGTATTGGTTCAGGAGGATGAGGAGCTCCAAGAGCATGTCATATATTATCTGAGCCGAAACCTTATTGACACAGAGATTCGTTATTCTCATGTTGAGAAGCTTGCTTTAGTGACCATACATGCGGTTCAGCATTTGAGACATTATATTCTCCTTCGCCAGACCTTGGTTGTGGCCCATGTCAATCCATTTCAGTTCGTCCTCACACGAAGGATGATTGGGGGAAAGTATAATAAATGGATTGCCATTATACAAGAGTTCGATCTCGAATTTGTTTCGGCAAAGTCGAAGAAGTCGTTAATTTTTGCAGAGCTTATATTAGATTTCCCGAGCGAGGATGAGGAGTTGGTTTGTGAAGATACGTTTGTCGATGAACACATCTTCTTAATCTCAACGTCTGACCCATGGTATGGAGATATCATAGTATATCTACAAACACAGAGGACCCCTACTCACCTCTCGCGAGATGAACGACATCGATTACGTCACGTCTCTAAGAACTACCTTATAGTGGACAATACTTTGTACTGCCGTGGGGTAGATTCCATTTTACGACGTTGTTTAACTCATGAGGAGGATGAGTTTGTACTGAATGATTACCATGGAGGGGCGTGTGGTGGTCATTTATCTGGGCTTTCTACAGCTCAAAATATTTTGAGAGCGGGTTATTTCTGGCCGTCGATCTTTAAATATTGTGTTGATGCGGTCAAGAGGTGCCACCCTTGCCAGGTGTTTGCATGAAATATGTGCTCAAAGCCTGCCCTGTTACATCCCATTATCACCGCCGGTCCCTTCACCATGTGGGGGATCGATTTTATGGATTGCAACCTAGCTTCGGCACGGGGGCACCATCATATTATAGTGGCTGTGGATTATTTCATGAAATGGGCTGAGGCAATGCCTACAGTAAAATCCGACAGTGAGACAACCGCTCACTTTGTATTCAACCAAATCATTACTCGGTTTGGGATTTCGAAAGTGCTTGTCACTGACCATGGCTTGCACTTTCAGAACCGTATGATGTAAGAGTTGGCATCCAAGTTAGGGTATAAGCAAGAGCACTCCTCTTCTTACTACCCCCAAGCGAATGGACAGGATGAAGCAGTGAATAAATCACTTAAGTGCATTCTCCAACGAACCATCGCACAAAGCAAGACGAATTGGCATATTATGTTATACCCTGCTTTGTGGGCATATCGAACCGTGGTCAACACTGCCACTAGTTTTTCTCCATATCAGCTTGTGCATGGAGTGGAGTCGATATTGTCGGTTGAATGCGAGATTCTTTCATTGAATCTAGTTGTGGAACTCTTACCCAACACTTCACCTTTGGAGGAGCGTTTGGTCCACCTCGAACAACTTGATGAGCAGCATCGAGATGCTTTGGTGGCTGTAGAGGTTAATAAGCATTGCGTTAAGGTCCAGTACAACAAGTCTGTCCGTCCAAGAGTGTTTAGTGAAGGAGACTTGGTCCTTTTGTGGGATCAATCGAAAGAACCCTTGGGGGCAGGGAAATTCAATCCTATGTGGCGTGGTCCTTACATGGTCAAGCGTGTCTTAGAGAAGGGTGCCTATGAGTTAGTCGATTACGAAGGCATAGCTTTGGTGGAGCCTAGAAATGGGATCTATCTCAAAAAATACTATGCATGATATTTATCCAAGGTTGCTTGTTGTATATTATTGTACAGCTTTGCATAGTTAGGTATTTTTCCTTATCGTGATCGGGTTTGTGATTAGTTTCTATTTCTTTTGGCATATGTCAATGGAATCTTCCACCTACATAGGATTCGCGCATGGTGCAAGCCGTCACACTCAACACTTAGCCTCTGCTGCTTGGGTGATTTATACTCCTATGGATCAGGTACTGTCTTCAGGAGGTGTATGTCTACGGCCATCTTCCAACAATGTTGCTGAATATAGCGCCGTTATCGAGCTTCTATGGGATGCCATTTCACATGGAATTCTATCTCTTGAGGTACGTCTTGATTCGGAGTTAGTAGTGTCACAGCTCAATGGTTTGTACCATGTTAGAGATCCGACGTTATTGAGAAGATTCTTACGTGTGAGATTGTTAGAACGGCAATTTGACAGTATTACATATATACACATTCCAAGAAATGATAATCAAGTTGTTGACTCATATGATAACTATGTGTTAGATTGGCATTTTTTTCATTCATAATAAATTAATCACAAACATTTTTACACATGTAAATAAATAAACCGATCACCATAAAATCTTTTATATATATCAAAAATGTGGTGATACATAGTGTCATATACAAAAGTGGAGCTTTCAAAGCTTCCATCATATCCACTCCCAGGTGTCTAATCCTGTGGAGGGGGAAGGTTGTGATCATGATACGTCACTGCGGCTCTAGCTAGCCACCGGAATAAACACACCCATGCACGTGGCACGCCCACCACCCGACGCTGCATGGCCTCAGGCAAGTCCTCGACTTGCACCATGGGAACTCTATGAGTCAGTCGCACGAAGTTGGTATGAATGCTCTGGAGCATTTGCTCCGCATCCACACCTATGATGTCATCCCATCTTCCCCTCTGTCTATGATGTGGGAAGCCCTCTGGTCACCGTGGTCCCACATCTGCACATGAATGGTAGATGTCACTATGTGTTGTCATGCAAAAACATGTCTTTTTTATTCCACATAATCAAGAAAATACAAAAAAATTAAATAACTCAAATTTTTTTTAAAAAGAGTGAGAGTCGAGATTCGGTACCTATCTCTCCATATGTCGATCCTGGTGGCAATGGCATGTCCGGATCCCCCTGGAAATATATCCCTCCATAGGGGTAGTCATCTATGGCAACAATCTGTCGTCGCCACCATGGAAAGAAGTCAGTTGGATATGTGTTGGCCACCCTACCACCCCCCAGTCTGCGCATAGCATCTTCCCAACGTCGTTGGGCCCGATCTCGAACTCCGTGGAGAGGAACTCCCACTCTAGGGCTCAATCCTGGAACAAGCTCGAAGAAAAACATGCTCTGAATGCTGCTGAACCTGAAATTCCGTATCTTTCCTGCCTTACACTCACTGAGCCGGTGTTTCATGTCGCTCAGTAGTGTAGTACTCCAGTCATATATGGTCGGTCTCACACACTCCTCCACATAGAACATCAGTGGCCGTGAGGCCTGATGGAGTGAGGCTAAGCCTGCTATCCTGCCCAGCGTCAGTAGTGTGGCCTTTAGGCCCAGCACCTGTATAGCATTGGTGGGGACTTGACTTCCCACCTTCTCAGTATTTGCGTAGCGGTACATAGCTATGTACTCATCGATAGTAAGCCCATGACCTATCCCACCTCGGGAACGAAGGTTCACTACCTCCCCTCGTCTAGATAGACCTATGATAAAGTATATGTCTTCCACCTCTATGGTGAGAGACATCCCATCTATCCTGAAGGACTCTGAGTCTGGATCCCAATAGTCCACCAGCATCTCTAGCAGTCTTGGTTTGGCCCTCAAACCACCAAGGCACCAGAACTTGTAGAGTCCACATGCTCGAAGAGCTTGTTGAGCCATCACATTAGCCCTTACAGATTCCTCTACTTCACCATGCTCGTGCTCTCTCCATTCTAGCACCATCCTGCAAGAGAAATTACCATATTGTCCATTAGAATCTTATAAATTCACTTGCGTGGCGTCATACGCTACTGTTTTGAAAACAACCATGTATGTACGCAGTTTATTGCCTCTTTTCCGCGTACAGCCATCCATATACATGGAAAAATCTTCGATATCTGCATGGGCCGCAGCGCTCATGTAAATATGGCCTAAACTACCTCATTTCACCATGAAAATCAACAAAAAAATATATGAAAATGCATGAGGAGAGTATGAGTAACTACCTGGAAGAAACGGTTGTGAATTCCGCCTGCTGGGTCTCCTGGAATTTGCAGTTGAAAATCAGAGCTCCAATGGGTAAAAGTTTCAAATGATTTCTATTTTTTACTATTTACAGAAAAATTTTCAAATATTTGAAAATTTTTACCCCCTTTCCTATATTTTTGACAGTTTCTAACCATTTTGGACCGTTTCTGACATAATTTGTGATGTAGAAGACCATTTTCAGTGCCGTTTCAACCATTGGATTGACCCGTTCGTACTGATCTCAGGTATAACTTCTACACTGGCATATAGGTTAGGTTCACCACCATTTGCATTTTGCATGACCTTATGACCATGTCACCATGACCTTAGGTACGAACCCACCCTATTATGTCACGGAACCTTCTTGCTGCTTTAGAAGTGGCATGATGTGAGTGGTAGAGCTTCACCTTACATGGGTACCCTAGTTAGCACCTTATTTGCATTTGGTGCCCATGCCGACGTTTTCTCCTTTAGGGTGTGGGAATCCGTTGTATAGTACTGCCATGACATTTCGCAAGAGCCTCATACTCCTCTTAATCTTATGCTAGCTTGTTTCCCTCTGGAATCCCCTTATGTCAAGTTGTGAATGCATTATCATGAGCTTTTCCTACCTTATTGAGCTTTATGCTGGCTCCCCTGACATTGCGTTTCAGCCATATAGCCCGAGCTTGTCTCATGCGTAGACATGCAGAGCCATTTTATATATCCTTCGTAGCTTGATTCCCTTTTTACGGGGAGGGGATTTTCCCCTGAGTGTCGATATCCTACACATGTATCCTTGCATTGAGCATAGGTATGTTCCACTGCTTGGAACTAGTTTGTTTTCCCTTATGACACTCGTCTCCTCCTAGTTTGTAACTATAAAGCTAGTTTATTCTTTTTTCAAGCTTTTCAAATAACTGAAAAAGTCCAAAAAAATCAAAAAACCAAAAAACCGGACAAGGAAAGATGTTATATTTAGTAGCTATCGAGTTGTGTCACCTTCGAACAGAGTGCTGTATATCACATCCATTGGTTAGGTTATAGTTTGACTTTAGGAGCTGTACTCGTTTATCTAATTTTATCTCCACCGACTGGTTAAGCTTCTAGTCTCTATGGAGCCTCTGTTGATGCTTCCTGTGTCACATAGATGTCCCAGTTTGTATATCGAGTCTATGCTTCCTTCATTCAGTAACCATATGCCGTTATGCTCTTGTTCGAAGGAAGTTGAAACCTGTGTCAGCCATTCCTCAGTTATCTTGACTTTGCATGTCGGCCATTCCCGGTACAGTTACTGGTTCATGCACCTTATGATCGAGTTCTTCCACATTATACAACCTTGCTAAGTACCTCATGTTGGATGATGGGGGATGCCTTAATTCCCTCCTTCCAGCGGATTTCATCCCATCGACTTCAGATCATTTATTCTGGGATTGGAATCTAGAGTCCTTTTGAGTTCCTTGAGACTTGCAATCATCAGTGGAAGGTTCTCTCACCATCGATAGTTTCTTGGGAATACATCAATGTCCCCTGATCAATGGATTCTCTCAATTGTTTGACCTCAACACATCTATTCACACTTGTTAGTTTGCACTCTAGTACCTTGATTCCCATTTTCATTATCGGTGGGTAATCTCGTGTCTGTTAACGGTATACATCAATGACCGGTAATCAGACGATGGACTACTATGTTCAACCTCGACACCTCTATTCACATAGTAGGACATGTACTCGTAGCGGTTTGTGTAGAAGACTTTCCAGAATGGTGTCATCTCTTATATGCTACCTCCTTGATCGTGCCAGTGTTCATGAGATTTCAACTCTCGTGACTTCATTCCAGTATATGTCAGACATTTCCAGCCACTATGGAGATCTTGATCTATTTTATATCTTCAGCCATTTTGGAGATCATCGTCCTTTGTATATCTTCATCATGGATATTCTAATCTATGTATATTGTACATGGTGATGACCACATATCTGATATCATGTACTATGCCTATTCATGGCCACTGTACTCTTATGTATCTGGGACTGCTATATGTAGTTGCAGTTATATGCAGAGTTGTATCATTATACTATGCTGATTGGGTGGCTACTCTTCCATTTGGGATCCTTCATCACTCCACTTCTGGGATGGACTTATAATGTATTTCGGCCATCGTATGACCCCTCTGACCTCACACATTAGGGGGCATCTGTTATAGCGGATTTCACCACTCCAGGTGAATCACACTTTGTATGGCCTTCCCTTGTCCCGCTGCAGACTTTTTAGACCCCATGGACTATCTTTTATCCTTTGATGTTTCCTTGATCATCCCTAAAACTATATGAAAAATGATATACGCGGATTTTTACCCGATAACCGCGTACATACGCGGGTTTTACTCATATAACCGTGTACATCGAGATGTGTGCATAATCCAAATCCTTTTGGATTTTTCTTTGACATGGATCTGACTCATTTGAATCCTGGCCTTCCATATGCCTTGAGATCGCTCGGATTCGACCCTTCATTATCCCTTGTGAAGCTATATAAGGAACCCCTTGGTACATTAAAGGCATATAGAGAGATTGAAAGCAAAGAAACTATAGTCCATTGTTGCCGGAATTTATACTTGAGTTTGCATCCCTTTGTCCCTTTGGAGCACTTTTGTGTTCTTCTCAAGCTTTCCTTTTGCTAGTGAGCTTGCTATCGTGATATGGAGGATTGAAGTGGTGGAGGCCCAAGTGGGAGATTCATTTTCTCCGGTTCGCAGACGTGCCTTCAGAGGTTGTATATATCTTGTAATCTCTGATTCATATTAATAAGAACTATCTTTTCCTGTCCAATGATGTGTATTTGATTGAATATTGTATCCATTGGAATATATCAAATTTTTTTACATTATTGATTATATATGCTAGAATAGATCTAGCACCATGATATATAGTATGCTTGTCTTGTTTACTTGTTGTTGAGGAAGTATTATATCAATTCAAGCTGAAGATTGGAAAGCTCAACGAGGATCTACTTCAACCGTCCGGAATAAGGTACGAGTTCTGATCCTTTAGTGTTAGACATTTTATTTCTATTGCATATTGGGAGAGATTGATTTCTGGAGTCAAAGCTATCTGTTGTGGTACCCCAAGCCATAGGAATTTCTCTCCATAACAATGTGGTTTGGATTTCTATAAATGAGATGGATTTATGTGGATTTTGGTTTATAACTTCATACCATTAGATGGTCTCGATATCTTGACTGTAGATTTGATTTAATGTTTATTTTTAGATATGGATTAATGAGATTATAATGTGGTTTAATAAGATTCTAGCTTCACACCATTAGAGGTCTCGATAGCTTGAATGTTTGGCATTTTAATTTGTTATTTGATTATGGTTCTCTTTATAACTTATACTTAATTAGTTATTTTTCTCCTAAATAGAGTTATGTGGGCAATATGAAATATGATAGTAGAATCCATAGATAAAATAAACATATAGACTTGGTTTAGAGTAATTTCTAGGTCTTAGGAAAAACAAGTTTAAGCTATGAAATAAATGCAAAACCGAGTATAGAAGAACTAAGTCTTAAATAATTCTTAGACAAGAAATAATTTTTAGACATAGTGTTTTAGAATTAAAAACATAAACTCTTAAACATTATCGACAGACATAGGGTTTATAAATAAAATGTAAACCCTTAAATATTTTAAGACGAAATAATTGCAAACATGGGGTTAGAAATACAACAAAAACCATTAAATAGTCTAACAGGAATTATAGAAGGGATTATTTTAAGGAACCATACTTATTTAAAAGTGTATAAATGTTGGCGAATATTACCAATTCTTAAAATGCCAACTATAAAATGATTGGCAATATTTTTCAAAAAATATTTTAATTTCCAAGGATTTTATATTGTTTATATAATAATTTGGCGACTTTTAGGGTGAAAAAAATTGACCCCATCAAAATTGGGCGAAATAGAGCTTCAAAAAATGCAGAATGGCGAATATTTTTTGGGAGAAAAACATGGAAAAATATCCACTGGGCTAAAATTCGCCCCTAAAATTATCCCTGAATTATACTAGATAATGGAATAGGAAAATCTAGAACCTCATACCTGAAAAGTGAAGCTAGTATGTAATGTCCCCAAAAATTGAAAATATAAAAAAATATTATTTGGATAGTAAAAATCACCTAAACGGAACATTATTTAACTTATGGATATAACGTACACTAACTGTACCACATTTTGGTCGTAAGTTGTTCTTAAGTTCTATCACCTTACTTTTGGTTATGCTTATTGTTTTGTTTTAATTAAGATGTCGTAATGTTGATTACTACATTGTTCTTATAGTTATACAGTGGTGTGTTTGTGTCGTTACTTGATTTCATACTTTGTTCAATTCTACATATGTTTACGTGTTATATTACGAAGTCCTAAATTAGATTTTTTTTTGGAAACAAAGTGGGTGGAGTGGCGGGACTCATTCTCCCATGACGGTCTCAGAGGTAAAGTGTTCACTTCTCTAGCAAGCTTACTTAGTTCGGTTGAACTAAGGCACCTCTTGACTTGTTTACATGCAGGTGTACCTAGCACAATAAAATAGTTATGTAAAAACTGAAGCTTGTTTGTTAAAGCACCTACTGTTTATTGTCAGGTATTTTCTGATCAATTATTCTTATCTCATCCTATTTGTATTTCATGCTTATTTTATTATAAGCATTAATCATATATTTTATTTTTATTGGCAAGCTATAATATTGGTTAAAGATCAAACTTGCATTTTATTCATACCAATACTTCCATGGCATACTTCACATGCCATGGTTTTAAGATTAATGCTTAGGAAAATGGGA
The DNA here is from genome assembly GCA_001517045.1 of Pseudotsuga menziesii. NCBI lineage: Eukaryota > Viridiplantae > Streptophyta > Pinopsida > Pinales > Pinaceae > Pseudotsuga > Pseudotsuga menziesii. Next base: position 416,758 of record LPNX010066893.1, read on the forward strand.
GAGCAAAAGTTTAAGGCTTAGCCTATGGTCTAAACGATACCTAACACACACTATACTTTGTAAATTGTGAATTGACTTTGGGTTAGCATATATAGTGCATGGACTAAACATTATACTATACCTTGTATTAGCATTGGGTGGCGAGTTATAACATATGGTTGAAACTTATGTGATAGGGTTTAAAGACCTACATGGAAATGGAGACCACGATAATGTAACATTTGTAAAATATGGATATGTGGGTTTTGGGTTGATAATGGACACCAGACTGGGGCCATTAATGTGTCTTGGGGTTTGGGGCAGCCCAAGCTTAGGGCTTGGCTCCACGAATGACTTGGTTGTTTTTCTTGGCTTGTTGATGGTTTGGTCTTGGCTCTTCGCAATGGATGGAGGAGATTCACTGGTTAATGAAGGTAGGCTTCGTCGGTTTCATGGCATTGTTTGTTGTTTTTTTTCATGGCTCATTAGTTTCATACTTTTCACCATTCGTCGTTTTGGTTATGGTTGCAGGTGACAAGTTTGGCATGGAGCTTCATGATTCAGAGATTTCCCACTGGTTTGTGGGTTATGCCACAGGTGCACGGTATGCTTGTTAAATGACCCATGCTTGTTACCTATTGGCCTTATGGGTAGGATTGGGTTATCACGTTCCCAATTGGGGTTTTACTTGTGGAATTTTGATTTTCCTTTGGTCATGTGTATTCAAGTTTTGAGTTTGTAAAATGATGGTGCTGCTAGAAGTGAATGGGGAACCTTGGGACTTTAGCACCATTTTTTGCAATGGTGCCATAACACTTGGCATGACTGTGTGAATTCCGATTGTAGACTTTAATGGTTACGTGTAAATAAATGTATCCTATTTTTTTGTTATGGTGTTGTTAATTTTTAAGCTTGGATTTATGTGGCAATTTCGCCTTCATTGATGGTCTATGTATAATTGCTTATGTTTATTTCGTAGTTGTAATACTTGAAAGAAAATGGGTTGAGGCCATGTTGTGTATGACATGCGCACTCCCTATGGTTGTTGCGATAGCTTGGATGGTTACAATTCTTTATAGTTTCGTTTTATTATTATGAAATGTGGAATATAATAGTTCGTGGGTGTAAACCCCGAATTGATATCGTGCTGTAGATTGACTTGTTGACAGGCATACGATATCATAGGGTTTAATTTTAAGGGATTGTATGTTTAGTTACTTTGGCCAAGGCCATTCTTACAACGTGAGTGCAGACATGAGGGTCTCATGACCTTGTTGTAGCAAATGTATTTACTTAATGTAGCCCGCATACACTCTGTGTATGGCATGGCTTTGATTAATGTACAAAAACTCTATAGGATTCGAATCCTAGTCATTTTGGATGTAATGAGTTGTATTTTAAGGGTGGATGTGATTTGGGGCTTAGCTACCCATAGGATTCAATTCCTTCCCTCTTTTGTACATTTAGTTGGTCTATGTAAAATAGTTTGATGTGGTTTATAAATAAAAGAAATGATTCTTGTATATAAATTTTATTACAGAGCTTTAAATGATATATGGATCGAATGCATGGTTATGTAAATGATTTCAATGTATGAATTTATATTACGGTTTTTATTATGGCCTCCGACATGGGTTTGGGTACCCACATGGGTCGATACTACGACCTCTGATAGCTTTAAGGGTTTTAATTTAAATAATGGAAGGTTACTTGGTTACTTGTTATGTGATGGCTGTGAGTAATATTAGATGGGACTTAAATGATTTATGCACATGATTTTGAATATGTAGACTTATATATTAGGACTGTGGATTTTAATTACGAAATGGAACTTGATTTTAGACCAATGAATGGTCATGATGCTTACTCTGTTTATTTTCTTATGATGAGGTTATTTTTAATGGAAATGATTTCGTATTTCACAAGTATTTAAATATGCAGACGTTGAAAGGTCTTGCTGTTTTTTACCTTGGATTTTAATATGGTATATTTTTTAACTGTGTATTAGATTTAAATAATGTATGGGTAGATTAGAGTTGCAATATAATACTTATATATATATAATTCTTATTTCTGCACTAGTATATTTAAATCTAAAAAATCCTCTGCTCACAAATGAAATATGTCAGTAGAGTAAAAAGGCCAAAAGAACATATAGGTCATAGATCTACAATAAAACCTAGTTAATACTTAACCCAGTTTCAACAGTAAAAGTAATACAAGAATTAAAAATAGGGTGTAGAACCCTTTATAAACATTTATAAATGACTTAAACTTTCATAAGTAAACTGATGAATAAACCATGGATAAGCTTGGTATAGAGAATAACTTACATCCTAGGGTTATAATTAAAAAATGTAAACCCTAGCACATTTTAAATAGATAAAAAATACATAGGGTTAGGAAATGCAATGAAATCATTTTTCTAACATAGCCAGCATATATTCTAGAAAAATGGAATAGGAAGTCTAGGGATACATATATGTAACTTGAACCTCTTTTAATGGCTGAACCTGCACACTCAAATAACTACCATTAACAAATAATAGGCATATATGACCTCTATATTAGATGACCGAATCACTTGGGAACTACCACGTTTGACCCAACCATGAACCAAAACCGTTTTTGGTTTAAATATGGATCCCCCCGAGATGGAATCCAACATGAAAGTAGCTTATAGCTGCTAAGGTAGGGTTTCCTATCTAGTATATCACGTCTGGATCAGTTCTCCTTTTTCCTTCTAGGAAAATGTTCTCCAAGAATTCACTTGAGAGCAAAACAGGAAAAAAATGACTTCTCCAAATGATAGATCAAAACCCCAAGCCTTTCCTTGGCTTGAGACTTTATAGACAGACTTTTTAGTTAAACGGAAAGTTAAATCAAGAAACCTTGGTTTCTTGATTTAACCCTTTTTAATTAATTTGGGTAATTTTTAATATTTTAACTTAGGAACTTTCAACTAGTTCCTAATTAGAATTTCATAGATTTGGACTACTTATTATCTTTAAATAATAAATAATAATGGATGGAGATTTTCTTTCTTTCTTTCACCATTAATATTATTACTATACTTATTCTTTATACATACCATGTATAAAATACATAATAATATAACATTTGTTAACATTTGTCTTTGGCCATCATATTCCATGATCCCTAGACTTAATGACACTTCTTCATTAAGTTAAAAAATAGGTAGATGGATAGGTCTACTAGGCTAGGAAACTCTAAACATCCTTGCATGGTGGATTCCCTCATATAACATGGTAGTTCTTTAGTGCTTGATGAGAATATAGACATTTGAAATTTCATTTAGTCACTTATAAATAAGTCTGATGAGATCAATATTTTTCTCTATTCATTTTCACTCAGAAGTTATTAAATTATTTTCAATAACCCCTAGTGCTTACCGGATCCCATACTCAATGCTTAAACATGGAGTTACAATTTAGTGCAATTCCAGATCTCTTCACCCAACACTAATTCTAGGATGTACTTGTACGATACACCTAGGGATACAATGGCCAAGGATCTTATGCTCGAGAGATTATGCTCAACATCAACATGGAAGGCTCCAGGGATTATGCCCAACACTTCCAAATGTTTTATTTTCATGTGTTCCTGATATTCTCTCTCAACGCAAATGTAAGTACTCATGTGCTCTAGAGCTCCTCGCTCAACACAAAACATTAATTACCCATGTGCTCTAGAGCTCCTTGCTCAAAACAAATCATTAATTACCCATGTGCTCTAGAGCTCCTCGCTCAACACAAACATCTCATTAATCATGTGCTTCAAGGTCCATGCCCAACACAAACAAGCATATATATATATATATATATATATATATATATATATATATATATATATATA
>LPNX010066893.1:426445-445505 GCA_001517045.1 Pseudotsuga menziesii
TTACGTCGACTAGGCTGGGAAACTCTAAACATCCTTGCATGTTGGATTCCCTTGTATAACATGCTATTTCTTTAGTACTTGATGAGATACACAAATTCAATATTTCACTTAATCACTTATAATTAAGTGAGATGAGATCAATTGTAATATTCTAAATTTTGGACCTAACACTTATGGGGGAATTAGCCCCATTGATTATGATGTTACGTTGATGTTTAATTTTGATATACTGGGCGTAAGCCAATTGCATATGATATATATATATATATATATATATATATATATATATATATTCTTGTGTTTGGCATGGACCCTGAATCACATGATTGATGAGATGTTTTTTGTTGATAAAGGAGCTCTTGAGCACATTGGAAAATTGATCTTTTGTGTTGAGCAAGAAGCTCTAGAGCACATGAGTAATTATATTGGTGTTGATAAAGAAGCTTTGAAGCACATAAGTTTTGAGATATTTGTGTTAGGCTCATGCCTATAAGTGCTAGGTCAAAAATTCAAGATATTACATCCCTCCCCTCTTAGAACAACACCGTCCCTGGTGTTCTAGGGGCTCAGAATGACATCATGAAACAAGGTGGGGCAAGTCTTTCTCATGGTGGCTTCATTCTCCTAAGTAGCCTCATCAGCCTCAAAGTGCTTCCATTGCACTTTCAATTGGACTATTGTGCGCTTCTGAAGCTGCACCTCTCTCTTGTCCAGTATATCAATAGGATCAGGGGAAAACTCCCCATTAGGTTCCACCTATAATAAGGACCAATAAATTACATGTTTAGTATCATAAACATATCTCTTTGACAAAGATGCATGGAAAACATTGTGGACTCTTACATGCATAGGAAATGCTAGTTCATAAGCCACTTGCCCTTTCTTGGCTAGTATTTCAAAAGGTCCACAAAATCTAGGTGCTAACTTACCACCCCTACCCAAGATCAATGAGCTCTATTTTTCTTTTACTTTCAAGTAGAAATGATCACCTATTTGAAAGTCTTTATCTTTTTTTTTCCGATCCACGTAACTTTTTTGGAGGTCTTGTGGTTCTTTAAGGTCCACCTGGACCTTCGTAACCAACTATTCCAAGTCCATCAATAAATCAGGCCCTAACATGAGTTGATCCACCGAGCTATCCCAAGTAAATAGTGTTATACATTTCCATCCATAGAGTATCTCAAAGGGACTCATCTTGGAGGAAGTATGATAACCATTGTTATATGCAAACTCTGTGAGATGTAGGTAATCCTCCCACTTCGTGGGTTTGTTCATGACATACATCCTAAGCATGTCCTCAACAATCTAGTTTACTCTTTCTGTCTTCCCATTTGTCTGTGGGTGATATGCAATGCTGAAGTTCAACTGCGTCTCCAATCGAGAGAATAAAGACCTCCAAAAGTTTCCTATAAACTTAACATCTCAATCCGAGATGATTTCCTTGGGTATCCCATGCAATTTAAATATCTCCTTCAAGAAGATATCAGCAATGTTTACTTCCATGTAGGTCGACTTCACAAGAATGAAGTGTGCTTCTTTCTTACTTTTTGGTAAACTAGTGATGAAATCCATACTAATGACCTCCCACTTCCATTCCAGAATGGGTAACGGTTGCAACAATCCTGAAGGATGCTGATGCTCAGCTTTGAATAGATGACATTCTTGACATTTTGTGATAAACATTGCAATGTCGGCCTTTAAATTAGGCCAGAAAAAGTGTCTCTTGGAAATGGATATCATCTTTTGATATCCAGGGTGCCCTAAGTACGGTTCTTGATGAAATTATGAGAGGATGCTAGACCAAATGTCCCCTCCTTATGGAACGTACAATCGATCCTTGGACCATAGTAGTTTGGATTCGTCTACCTTGTATTATTTTTGTTGTTGAAACAACCTATCCTCTTGGAATTTCTTGAGGATTTCCACATAGAAGGGGTCAACTCTGTTGGTCGCTCTAATCCTCTCATGTAGATCTGCATCGGTTTGACTCAACATCACATCATATATACTATGATTCTGTTGGCTCAAATAATCAGAAACCTTGTTCTATTTGCCCTTAATATGCTTTAGCTTGAAATGGTACTCACTAAAGAAAATCCAACCACCTGACTTGCCTTGCATTTAGAGCCAGTTGATCGAATAAATATTTTAGACTCATATTGTTTGTCTTCAGAAGGAAATTATTCCCATGAGGTAGTGACTCCACATCTTCAAAACATGGATGATGGACGATAACTGAAGATCGTGTGTAGGGAAGTTTTACTCATGCTCTTTTAACTTCCGTGATTCATAACAAATCACATGATCATTCTATAGGAGGACTCCTCCCACTTCTTCCTTGCTTGCATTAGTGCAAATGACGAAATCCCCATCGGGATCCGCAATTCGTAGAACCGGTGCGGTCATCAAAAGCTACTTAAGATTTTGAAAACTTTCTTCACACTTGGAAGTCAATAATAACTTATTTTCTTTCTTCTGCAAAGAGGTCATGGGGCAAGTGATTCTCGAGAAGTTCTCAATGAAATTCCGATAATATCCGACTAATCCCAAAAAAGGACCTAATGTCAGTGACATTAGTAGGGGTAGGCCAATCCTTTATGGCTTTAATCTTTTTTGGGTCCACATATATCCTTGTCTTGGAGATAATGTGACCTAAATATTGTATTTGTGGTTTGTAAAAATCACATTTATGAAACTTAGCATAAAGCTGGTTGTCTATCAACACACATAGTACTATGCCAAGGTGTTGTTCATGTTCTTCTTTATTCTTGGAATAAACCAGTATGTTTTCTATAAATACCAGGAAAAAACATATCCATATACCTACTGAATATGCAGTCCATCATACACATAAAGTTCATGGGTGCATTGACCAACCCAAACGGCATCACTATAAACTCATAGTGCATGTACCTCGTACGAAAAGTGGTGTTGTGAATATCCTCATCGCGAATCCATACCTGATGGTACCCAGATTGTAGTTCAATATCTGAAAATATTCTTGCTCCTCCCACCTGATCGAACAAGTCATTGATACTAGGGACTAGGTGTTGGTTCTTGATATTCATTTTGTTCAACTAATGGTAATCGATGCACATCCACATCGTACCATATTTATTCTTTATGAACAGTCTCGGTTCTCCCCAAGGGTACACAGTGGGTTGGATATACCCCTTCTCTATCAACTCCTGCAACTGTAGTTTGAGTTCCACCAAATCAGGTGCACTCATGTGGTAAGGGGCTTTGGATGCCAGAACTGATCCTAGTGTCAGTTCGATCGAAAATTCTAGGTATCGTTTCAGAGGTAATCCTCGGATTTCATCGGGAAACACATGCTTGAATTCTTCAAGAATGGAGAATTCTTCTATGTGTTGCTCTATTTCAGACTTTATGTCTCATACGTTTACTGCAAACATCTTGCAGCCTTTCTTGACACATTTATTTGCTTGTATGGAAGAAAGTTTCTTTAAGAAAAGTTTCTTTGGAATGCCTTGAACCTTTACTTGGTTCCCTTGGCTATCAGTACACAATATTAACTTGTGTAAGCAATCGAGCATGACATGGTGCTGTTCCAACCAGTCCATGCCCACTAGTATATCATATGATCCTAAAGGTAGGATGTAAGGTTTACTTTCATTGGAAAACCAGTCAGGTTTACCTCACATTATTTAACTACTTCTGAAACGTTTTGTTTTGTGCCTGTGGCTAATTGAACCAGCCAAGGTTTATCATGTTTTAATTTTTCCTAGTTGGCATTCATAAACAATTTTAGGTGAAACATAGCTCCGGTAAGCACCGTGATCAATAAGTATTGAAATATAAGTGTTCAAGATGTTACCTTCTATCTCAACCATTATATCTTGATGATATTCTTGTTGGCCATCCAATGCTGCATAAATCCACGGTGTTCCAGCAATGTCCTTCACAGTTGGTTCCTCTTGTAAGTTTTGCAAGACCCCACTGGTATTATTCTTACAATCTCGGGCATAATGAGGCCCATTGCATTTCTAGCACTTGATCTGTAGCGGGGTAGCATTGGCTCCACTTTCTACTGGATTGTTAACATTAGGAGATGGTACATAAGGCTTCATACCAGATTTATTGAAGTTCTTGTTTGTTGGAAAGCTGGTATTCTGCTTTCTATATGGCTGTGGGTTAAACCTAGGTTTGCAGTTATTAGAAAAGTTCTTAGACTTGTCTTAGTTTCGGTTCATGTTTTCCTGCCTTAGTTGTCCATGATCATAATAGATCCTAGGTTTGTGCAGTGTGGTATCCAAATTTTTTGGTATATCGAACTCAATCCTTTCCCAAAAATTTGGAGGAACACATCCTAAAAACTGCTGGATCTTTACCTTTCAATCCTTAATGTATGGTACATAATGTAACAGATCTAAAAATATGTTAACAAAAGCGTCCATAGTCATGGATCCCATACATATCCCGTGAAAATATTTCACTTTTTTGTCGAAGAATCTTTTCGACATATATTTCTGTTGGAAGAGTTTTCAGAAGTTATCCCAGTGTATTTATCTTAGCTCATCTTTCTTGGTGTGTTTTAAATCTGTCCACCACCTTAATGCTTTGCCATTCAAGTTATAGATGGAAAATAGAGGCTTCATCTCACTTGAGTAGTTATGAACCTCATGTTGATGTATTTGTAACTTCAGAATGTATTCACTTGTATATTTTATGTATTGTGCCGCGATGTTTATTCCGGGAAGTATTTATAATGTAAACAAGTCATGTAAAGTCATAGAGGGTAACCCTCCTTATTTTTCAAGGGTTAAAGTCCCTACAGTTGTGGGGCCCTAGGGTTATTAGACTCTCCTAGAGAAGTTAGTTCTATGTGAGTTAATGTAAGTCGGGTCATTAGTACCCTAGTTCTGGTTACTCGAGCCTACATAACAAATTCAAATATTAAGTGAATGAAAGAATATAAATAGAGAGTGAGACTCTCTATTTATCACACACACACTCACTCACTGGGGCACATGAGTGAGAGAGAAAAAGCTCTCTCAAGTGAGAGAGAGAGAGAGAACAAGATGTTAGAGATCATATTTATGTTTTCGGGTTTTACTGTTGCCATTGGTGCTCATTCTATCTCTGAGGAACTTATGGGGTTTTCTCCTTTATGGTTTCCTCGAGGAAAATTATTTGTGTCTCTTGTTTGTTGTGTTTATTGCTGTACATGTTATTCTCTCAGATAATATCCTAAGATAATATTTCTTAAATGATAAAAATATAACACCTGGAAATATTTGCTCATGCCCAACAACCACTCTTCATCCTTCTCTCGAGTGTGTACCTCACCTTCATAGGTCGGGGCTCTTATTTTTCTAAACTCCCCCTGAAGACTGTCATTGCTTCTCTGTTTCTTTATTCATGGAGAAAGAGAGTCACCACTGGAAAGACTGTGATGATCTCCTTTCGGTGCTTCAGGGGTACGTTCCTCTTTTTCTTCTTCTCTTGGGATGCTGGCCCGTTTATGGTAAGGTTATATTTTGGAGATGTTTGTGGACTAAGTAGGTTTACCTTACGGGATTCCTCTCATCATATTCCTTGGTAATGCTTCATTAATGGCTTGCTGTTCTTTCCTTTCATTCAAACTATCTTCTCTGAGACTTCACAATTCTGCTTGAAGACTGTGTATAGTCTTTAAACTATCAAAATTCAGCTCCACCATTAGTTTTTCTTCTAGGGTGGGGGTGTTCATATTTCCTTGTCAGTTGTTATCCTCCTCAGTATTCATAAACTAAACTCTTCTGTAAAAGTTTCCTGAAATTTCAAAAAATTTAATAACTAATTTTTTTTGTTGTTAGTAACAAATTTAATAACATACTTTATTTTCTTTGCGGTAAATTCTTGGTGCGCCCATAGCTCTTTTAGTATTGAAACTAGGATCTGATACCACTTGTAATTTCCCGAAAAATTGAATTTTTTTTTTATTAGGCTAGTAAAACCTGCCTAAATGGAACATTATTTAACTTGTGGAACATAACGTACACTAAATTTACCACGGTTTGGTCGTAAGTTGTTCTTAGGTTCTATCATCTTACCTTTAATTATGCTTATTGTTGTGTTATAATTAGATGTCATAATGCTGATTACTAAATTGTTCTTATAGTTATACATTGTTGTGTTTGTCTCGTTACTTGATTTCATACTTTGTTCAATTCTGCATATGTTTACGTGTTATATTACGAAGTCCTAACTTAGCTTTGTTTTTGGAAACAAAGTGGGTGGAGTGGCAGGACTCCTCACATGACAGTCTAAGAGGTAAAGTGTTCACTTGTCTAGTAGGCTTACTTAGTTTGGTTGAACTAAGGCACCTCTTGACTTGTTTACATGCAGGTGTACCTAGCGCTGACAAACTAGTTAAGTAAAAATTGAAGCTTGTTCGTTAAAGCACATATTGTTTATTGTCATGTATTTTATGATCAATTATTCTTATCTCATCCTATTTGTATTTCATGTTTTTTTTATTATAAGCATTAAAAATATCTTTTATTTTTATTGGCAGGTTATAATCTTGGTTAAAGATCAAACTTGGATTTTATTCATACCAATACTACCATGGCATATTTCATATTCCATGGTTCTAAGCGTAATGCTTAGGAAAATGGGAGAGCAAAGGTTTAAGGCTTAATCTATGGTCTAAACGATACCTAACACACGCTATACTTTGTACATTATGAATTGACTTTGGGTTAGCATATATAGTGCATGGACTAAACATTATACTATACCTTGTATTATCATTGGATGGCGAGTTATAACATATGGTTGAAATTTATGCGATGGGGCTTAAGGCCCTACATGGAAATGGAGACCAGGATAATGTAATGTTTGTAAACTATGGAGATGTGGGTTTTGGGTTGATAATGGACATCAGGTTGGCTCCATTAATGCATATCGGGGTTTGGTATAGCCCAATATCATTGCTTGGATCCATGAATGACTTGGTCATTTCAATTGGCTCGTTAATGGTTTGGTCTTGGCTTTGCGTAGTGGATGGAGGTGACTCCCTAGTTAACAAAGGTAGGATTTGTTGGTTTCATGGTAGTCTTTCATGTTTGTTTTCATGGCTCATCAGTTTCATACTTCTAACCATTCGTTGTTTTGGTTGTGGTTGCAGGTGACAGGCTGACATGGAGCTTCATGATTCAAATATTTCCCACTGGTTCATGGGTGATGCCATAGGTGCATGGTAAGCATGTTAAATGACCCATGCTTCTTACCTCTCAGCCTTATGGGTAGGATTGGGTTATCATGTTGCCGATTAGGGTTTTACTTGTGGGATTTTGATTTTCCTTCAGGACTGTGTATTCAAGTTTTGGTTTTGTAAAATGATGGCGCTATTAGCAACGAATGGGGAACCTTGGGACTTTAGCAGACTCTACATTTTGTTTATGTAAATCATGTTTTTGTTTTGGTTCTTTAAGCATGAGAAACACCATTTCTTGCAATGGTGCCATAGCCCTTGGAACGACTATGTGAATTTTGATTGTAGACTTTAATGGTTATGTGTAAATAAATCTATCCTGCGTTTTTTTTATGGCGTTGTTAATTTTTAAGCTTGGATTTATGTGGAAATTTTTCCTTCATGGATGGTCTATGTATAATTTCTTATGTTTATTTCATATCTGTAATACTTGACAATGAATGGGCTGAGGCCATGCCGTGTATGACATGCACACTCCCCATGGTTGTTGAGATAGATTGGATGGTTTCAATTATTTAGTGTTTCTATTTATTATTATGAAATGTGTAATATAATAGTTTGTGGGTGAAAACCCCAAATTAATATCATGCTGTAGATTGACATGTTGATCGGCATACAATATCATAGGGTTTAATTTTAAGGGACTGTGTATTTAGTTACTGTGTTCGAGGATGCACTTACAATGTGAGTGCAGCCATGAGGGTCTCACAACCTTGCTATAGCGAATGTATTTTCTTAATGTAGCTTGCATACACTCTATGTATGGCATGGTGATTAATGTACATAGACTCCACAAGGTTCGAATCATGGTCATTGTGGATGTAATAAGTTGTATTTTAAGGGTGGAAGCGATTTGGGGCTTAGCTTCCCACAGGATTCGATTCCTACCCTCTTTTGTACTTTTACTTGGACTGTGTAAAATATTTTGATGTGGTTTATAAATAAAAGAAACGATTCCTTTATATAAATTTTATTACATGGTTTTAAATGTTATATGGATCGAATGCATGGTTATGTAAATGATTTCTGTGTATGAATTTATATTACGGGTTTTTATTATGGCCTACGACTTGGATTTGTGTACCCACAAGGGTCGATACTGCGACCTATGATAGCTTGAAGGGTTTTATTTTAATTAATGGAAGCTTACTTAGTTACTTGTTATGTGATTGCTCTGAGTAATATTAAATGGGACTTAAATTATTTATGCATGCGATTCTGATTATGTAGATTTATATATTAGGACTGTGGATTATAATTAGGAAATGGAACTTGATTTTAGACCAATGAATGGTCACAATGCTTACTCTGTTCATTTTCTTATGATGAGGTTATTTTTAATGGAAATGATTTTGTAGTTAGCGTGTATTTAAATAGGAATACCTTGAAAGGTCTTGCTACTTTTTCTCTTGGATTTTAATATGGTATGTTTATAAATTGTGTATTCGATTCAAGGAATGTATAGGTAGATTAGAGTTGTAAGATTATACTTATATATATATATATATATATATATATAGAATTCTTATTTCTGAAATAGTATATTTAAATATAAAACAAGCCTCTGCTAACAAAAGAAATATGTCAGTAGAGTAAAAAGGCCAAAAGAGCATATAGGTCATAGATCTGCAATAAAACCTAGTTTATACTTAACCCAATTTCAACAGTAAAAGTAATACAAGAATTAAAAATAGGGTGCAGAACCCTTGATAAACATTTATAAATGAATTAAACTTACAGAAGTAAACTGATGAATAAACCCTAGATAAACCTGGTACAGAGAACAACTTACAGCCTAGGGTTATAATTTAAAAATGAAAACCCTAGCAGATTTTAAACAGAGAAACAAATACATAAGGTTAGGAAATGGAATGAAATCATTTGCCTAACATAGCCAACATATATTATAGAAAAATGGAATAGGCAGTTGAGGGATTCATACTTGTAACTTGAAACTCTTTTAATGGATGAATTTGCACACTCAAATAACTAGCATTAATAAATCATAGGCATATCCGACCTCTGTATTAGATGACTCAATCACTTGGGAACTACCATGTTACACCCAACCATGACCCTGAACCATTCCTAGTTTAAATCCAGATCCCCCCCGGCTGGACTCCAACATGCAAGTAGCTTAGAGCTCCTAAGGTATGGTTTCCTATCTGGTATATCAGGTTTGGATCAGTTCTCCTTTTTCCTTCAAGGAAAATGTTCTCCAAGAATTGACTTGAGAGAAAAACAGGCAGAAAATGACTCCTCCAAATGATAGATCAGAAGCTCAAGCCTTTCCTTGGTTTGAGACATTATACACAAAATTTTCATTCAAAGGGATGGTTAAATCAAGAAACCTTGGTTTCTTGATTTAACCCTTTTTAATTAATTTCATAATTTTTAATATTTTAACTTTGGAACTTTCAACTAGTTCCTACTTATACTTTCATAGGTTTTGGACTATTTATTATCTTTAAGTAATAAATAATAATGGATGGAGCTTTTATTTCTTTCTTTTATCATTAATATTATTACTATATTTATTCTTTATACATACCATGTATAAAATACATAATAATATAACATTTTTTAACATTTGTCTTTGTGCTTCATATTCCATGATCCCTAGACTTAATGACACTTCTTCATTAATGTCAAAAATAGGTATATGTTAAGGTCTACTAGGCCAGGAAACTCTAAACGTCCTTGCCTATTGGATTCCCTCGTATAACGTGGAATTTCTTCAGTACTTGATGATAAAACATAAATTTGAAGTTTCATTTAATCACTTATACATAAGTCTGATGAGGTCAATATTTTTCTCGATCCGTTTTCACTCGAATGTTATCAAATTCTTTTCAGTAACCCTAGTGCTTACAAGAGCCCATACTCAATGCTTAAACAGGGAGTTAAAATTTAGTGCAATTCCAGAGCTTTTCGATCAACACTAATGCTAGGATGTACTTGTACGATACACCTAGCGATACAATGGACAAGGATTCGATGCTCTAGAGCTTATGCTCAACATAAACATGGAAGGCTCTAGGGATGATGCCCAACACTTCTAAATCTTATCTTCTCATGTGTTTCAGAGCTTCTTGCTTAACACCAATGTAAGTACTCATGTGCACCAGAGCTCCTTTCTCAACACAAAACATTAGTTACCCATGTGCTCTAGAGCTCCTCACTCAACACAAAACATTAATTACCCATGTGCTCCAGAGCTCCTTGCTCAACACAAACATCTCATCAATAATGTGCTTCAGGGTCCACACCCAACACAAACACGCACACATACACACACACACACACACACACACATATCATCAACAATTGGTTTATGCCCAACATATAAAACAAATCATCATTTTCATATGTAGTGGGGTCTTCGACCCGATATACCAAAACAAAATATTAAGACAACATCATAATCAATAGGCTCATGCCTATAATTGTTAGGTCCAAAATCGAGGATATTACATATTCCAATGGCTAAAAACCTGCACACTCAATTACCCAACATTAACAAATTTAGAGGAAGATCTAACCTCTATATAGATAAACAAATCACTTGGGAACTACAATGTTCCACCCAACCATGACCCAAAACCATTCCCAGTTTCATCTAGATCCCCCCTAGATGGTTCCAACATGCATGTATCTTAGAGCTCCTAAGGTAAGGCTTCCCTAACTAGCATATCAGGTCTGAATCAATTCCCCTTTTTCCTCTAAGGAAAATGTTCTCCAAGAACTCTCTTGAGAATAAAAAGGAATAAATAATGATTCACCAATAATATGGAAGAGATCCCCAAACCTCTCTTTGGATTGGGACTTTATAAGCAGAATTTTAAGTCAAAGGGGCAGTTAAATCAAGAATCATTTGATTTCTTGGTTTAACCCTTTTATTTAATTTAGGTATTTTTTAATATTTAACTTAGGAAATGTTAACTATTTCATATTTGGACTTTTGTAGGTATTATACTATTTAATTACTTTTAAGTAATAATAATAATAAATGGAGCCTCTCTTTCTTTCTCATACTTTTAATATTATTACTATGTTTATTCTTATACATACCATGTATAAAAGATATATATATATATATATATATATATTATTTGTCAACATTTGTCTTTAGGTATCATATAACATGAGCCTTAAACTTATGACACTTTCTTCATTAAGTCCGTCAATTAGGTGGTTAGGTCTACTAGGCTAGGAAACTCTAAACATCCTTGCATGTTGGATTCCCTCATATAACATGGTAGTTCTTTAGTACTTGATGAGATACAAAAATTTGAGATTTCACTTAATCACTTATAAATAAGTCAGTTGAGATCAATTGTAATATCCTGAATTTTGTACCTAACACTTATGGGCATGAGCCCCATTGATTATGATGTTGTGTTGATGTTTTATTTTGATATACTAGGTCAAATACCACACTGCATATGATATATATATATATATATGCCTTCTTGTGTTTGGCATGGACACTAAAGCACATGATTGATGAGATGTTTTGTGTTGAGAAAGGAGCTCTCGAGCACATGGGTAAATTGATGTTTTTTGCTAAGTGAGAAGCTCTGTAGCACATGAGTACTTATATTGGTTTTGAGCAAGAAGCTATGAATCACATGAGTTTTGAGACATTTGTGTTGAGCGTGAAGCTTTGGAACACATGAAAATATAATTTGGAAGTGTTGGGCATAATCCTTAGAGCCTTCCATGTGGATGTTGAGCATAAGCTCTGGAACATCGGATCCTTGGCCATTGTATCCCTACATGTATCCTACAAGTACATCCTAGCATTATTGTTGAGCGAGAAGCTATGGAATTGCACTAAGTTTGTAACTCCATGTTTTTATCATTGAGTATGGGCTTTGGTAAGTGCTAGGAGTTACTGATTCCCGAGTGAAAATGAATCAAGTAAATATGATCTCATCTAACTTATTTATAAGTGATTAAAGGAAATATTGAATTTTTGTATCTCATCAAGTACTGAAAAAATACCATGTTATACAAGGGAATCCAACATGCAAGGATGTTTAGAGTTACCTAGACTAGTAGACCTAACCATCTACCTGGTGACCTTAATGAAGAAAGTGTCATGAGTCTAAGGATCACAATATGTAATACCCTAAGACAAATGTTGACAAATAATATATCATTATATATTTTATACAAATCAGGTATAAAGAGTACACATAGTAATAATATCAATAATGTAAGAAAGAAGGAAAAGTTCCATCTATTATTATTAAATATTATAATACCTACAAAAATTTCAATTAGGAACTAGTTAAAAGTTCCCAAGTTTAAATATTAAAAATACCTAAATTAAATAAAAAGGGTCAAATCAAGAAATCAAATGATTCTTGATTTAACTACCCCTTTGACTGAAAATTTGTCTATAAACTCCCAAGCCAAAGAGAGGCTTGGGGATCTCTTCCATCTTTTTGGAGTCATTATTTTTCTTGATTATTCTCAAAAGATTTCTTGGAGTACATTTTCCTAAGACGAAAAAGGAGAGCTGATTGAGACATGATATACCGGTTAGGGAAACCTTACCTTAGGAGCTCTAAGCTACTTGCATGTTGAAACTAGCTCGGCGGGATCCAGATTAAACCTAGGAATGATTCTAGGTCATGGTTGGGTGGAAAATGGTAGTTCCTGAGTGATTCATTCATATATAGAGATCTAAGTTATTTTTGTGAATTGTTAATGTTGGGTAGTTTAATGTGTAGGTTTCAACCATGAGGCTCTTGACTGCCTATTTCATTATCTAGAATAAGTGTTGGCTAGATTATGCAAGTGTTTATATTATATTTCTAACCCTATGTGCCTTTTTTTTCCTATCAAATTATTTTAGGTTTTACATTTTAATTATAAACCCTAGGCTGTAATTTATTTCATGTCTAAGAATTATCAAGGGTTTTGTTCTTTCAGTTTTACTTATGTATTTTCATTTACAGCCGAAACTTGGGTTCCTAAGACCTAGGAACTATCCTAGCAAAGCTTGTGTGCTTATTTGTCTATGTACTCTATCGACATATTTCATATTTCTAGTAGAGATAGGTGTAGAAGTAAAAGACTATTTCAGATTAATAGTTAAAAAGAACCCTAACCCATTTTAAACAATAATATAAACTCAATATTCTTCATCTAAGAATAATCATACCTTCAAATATTAAAGCTAAGATAAAAATCAACAAAGACCTCTGAGGGTCTGTATAAACATTATCATTCTTCTTTAAAACAAATATTATCATAAATCAAAGCTACAGACCAAGTATCGATACCATCTAATGGTTCATAATTTATTCCTATCAACTACATCCACAAATTTGTAATACAGTAAACTAATTATACACATAAATAATCCATTGCAAATAAAACAAATAAAACCCTTAAATATCTACGAATCATTTTATAAATCGCATGCCATAAACAAAAGTCTCTACATAAATAAAATGCAACATAATATCATTTACAGTAATCATTTAAAACAAACATAATATCCTTTATAGTAATCATTTAAAAACAAACATAATATTCTTTACATTAATCATCTAAAAAAAACATATTATCATTTACAGTATTCATTTAAAACAAACATAATTTCACAGAGGTGACAGGGTCGGTTCCTGTGGGCATTAAAGCCCAAATCGTATCCATATAAATTAAACCCTCATCATAGTAGACAACCCAGGATCAAATCTTGTAGGGTCTATTAATATTTTACAAAGACACGCTATATTACTTATACGCAGGCTGTAAACAAAACATAAAATCTCCACACAGAGGTCGAAAGACCCATTTTAGTATACATGTTGCAATCTATGGCCCTCGTCCTTTTACATATCCAACTCATTATAATAATATACATTACCAAATATTACAGCCTTGTCAATGTTTACCAACAACGATGACCGATAGTTGCATGGGTACACCACAAATAGCTCCCATATCATATTACACAATGAAATCATAAACAGTAATTACGCTATCGCAGCTACCATGTCAGGAAACACCAATGCCATATACTGCATGGATCCAAAGCCATAATGATGTCACATATTTCACCCATACAACTAACACAAACAATGAATGTGAATCCACATAGTCTGATGATAACTATAACATAAAATAAAACACAGTATGCAATTATTGTTAAAGATAATCATTCTCAAAATATATAAGAGTTACACAGTCATTCATCACTCGGCCATTGCACCATTGTAAGTAATCGTGGTTCCATTTCCAATAGCATAAGCAAAAAATTATTTACAAAATACACAGAGCCTGTCGAGAAGTCACCCAGGCCCTTTTCGTGGCACATAGCTCCCATTAATAAATCCTAATACATTTCAAGCCCAGGCTTGAAGGAATTTAAAACCCCAACAACAAAACCCCAAGCCTGTCACTTTACAAAACGTAGAGCTCATTTAAGTTACAGTCCAACCCCAACCCAAAATGTATCCATTAGAAACCAGACTCAAGCAAATCCAAACCTACGACGAGTGATAATTCATTCATAACCATGAATCTTAGAGGTGAAAATTAAACACTTGTACAACAGGCTTACTCGAATGGGTATGGATTTATCCACGACCTTGCCCCCAAGCAGCGATCCAAGCTCATTTTACCACACCCTGTAACTTGCAACCACATGGCAGAAACCACGATGAGAAGTATGAAAATAATAAAACCAAACAAGCAAATTATGCTGCAAAACCAGACTACAATCATACCTGTCAAGCCATTGTCGTTTCGCCATAAGAACATCGTACGAAAATACAACAGTACAATTAGAGTACGACACATTCTGCAAAGTTTAATTAATTTCTATCATATGTAGTTCTCACTAGCCTAATAATAAAAAAATATTTTCAATTTTTGGGGACATTACATGTGGTATCACAGCCCAGTTTCAACACTAAGAGACCTAATGGGCGTACGAGACACTCATTGCAAGGAAAATAAAGTATGTTTTAAATTTTGTTAACTAAAAGAAATTTTTCCTGTTATTAAAATTTGCAGTTTTAGGAATTTTTACAGAATGCTTTAGATCATGAACACTGAAGAAGATAACAGCCGACAAGGGAAATTGAATAACCACACCTAGGAAGCAAAAATGGTGACGGAACTGAATTCTGATATGATGAAAACTATACAAAGTCTTCAAGTAGACTTGCAAAGTTTCAGAGATGACAATATGAATGAAATAAAGGAACAACAAGCAATCAATGAAGCATTGCTGTGAAATATGACGGGAGGAAGCTCACAGGGAAAAACCACTCATTCCAAAAATAGGTTCAAGAATGAACCTTATCATAAACGGGCCAACAACACAAGAGAATAAGGAAAAGAGGAACATGCCCCTGAACCTCGAGAAAGAGAATATCACAGTCCTTCCAGTGAGGACTCTCTTTCTCCATCCAGAAAGAAACAAAAAAGTGATGACAATCTCTAGGGGGAGTTCAGAAAAATAAGATCCCCAACCTTTGAAGGAGAAGTGAACACAGGGAAGAGAGATGAAGAATGTATGTTGGGTATGAGAAAATATTTCTCGGTTCATAACTAATCTAGCGAAATAAAGGCTCGACTAGTCATCTATAATTTAAATGGAAAAGCAGCGAGATGGTGGAGAGACTTGAAGCATACCAAGAAAGATGAGGTAAGAGAAATATGTTGGAGTAAATTCCGCAATATCTTTGAAGAAAAATATATGTCAGAAATATTCTTTGATAGAAAGGTGAAAGAGTTTCACGAGTTACGTATAGGATCCACGAATATGGATGTTTTTATTAAAATATTTCTAGATCTGTTACATTATGTACCATACATCAAGGGAGAAAAAGTAAAGATCCAACAATTTTTAGGATGTCTTCCTCTCAACTTTTGGGAGAGGATTGAGTTTTACATGCCTAAAACCTTGGACACCACATTTCACAAAGCTAGGATATGCTATTAGGATGGACAACTAAGGAAAGAGAACATGAACAAAAATAGATACAAGTCTAATAACTTCTCTGACAACTGCCAAACGGGTTTTAACCCACCCCTATATAGGAAACAAAACAACAGTTTTCCAATGAACAATAACTTCAACAAATCAGGTACAAAGCCATATGTGCGAGCTCCAAATGATAACAATCCAGTATCAATTGGGGGATCCAATGCTAGAGTGCTACAGATAAAATGCTGGAAACGCAGCCGGCCTCATTATGCCTGATATTGTAAGAACAAGACCAATGGGGTCTTGCACAACTTACAAGAAGAATCAATAGTAGAGGACATAACTGGAACACCGTGAATTTATGTAGCATTGGATGGCTGACAGGAAGTCCATTAGACTACCATGGTTGAGATAGAAGGTAATATCTTGAACACTTTTATTTCAATACTGATTGACCTCGGTGCTTGAGAGAGCTATGTATCACCTAAAATTGTTGATGTATGTAAACTAGGCAAAGAAAAACATGATAAACCTTGGCTGATACAATTAGCCACAGGTATGAAACATAAAGTTTCAGAAATAGTTAAAGATTGTGAGGTAAACCTTAATGGTTTTCCTACAAGAGTAGACCTGAACATCCTACCCTTAGGATCATATGATATACTTGTCGGCATGGACTGGTTGGAACAACACAATGTCATGCTCAATTGCTTACACAAGTCAATATTGTGTACAGATAGCTAAGGGAATAAAGTGAAGATTCAAGGTGTACCAAAGAAAGTCTCGGTAAGACATATATGTTCCTTACAAGTAAAGAAGTGCATTAAAAACAGCTACAAGTTTTTTTCAGTAAAGATCAAAGTCATAGAGGCTGAAAGAGATCAGGACAGAGAGGATTTTATCTTTATTGTAGAATTCAAGGACATATTCCTTGAGGAAATCCCTGGATTACCTTCGAAACGAGACCTAGAATTTTTCATAGAACTGACACCAGGATCTGTTAGTTTTTCAACAATTAAGCTAGCATTATGATCTTAGGATCTTTTCACTGAGAGAATAACAAGTACAGCAATAAAACATGAGCACATCACAAGAGACAAGAGACACAAAGATTTTTCCTCGGGGAAACCATAAAGGAGAAAACCCCGCAACTTCCTCTAAGATAGAATCAACACCAAAATAGTAAGAGATCTCCCAAAACAACAACAGCCTTCTGTCTTCTGTCAAGCCAAAGTATTTCCTTCTCCAAAAGTGCGCCACACTTGAGAGAGTAAGTGAGTAATTCACAAGTGATAAATAGAGAGACTCACACTCTCTATTTATATTAGTCCCTTCACTTGAATTACCATTTCACACGTAGGGTCGACCTAATAATTACTACTCGAGCCTACACCTTAATTAGTGTATAATAACTCAAGTGCCCCTAAACAGTGGGGACTTACCCAATGACTTGATATGACTTGTTTACATTATAATCCTACCGATCGGAACATCGGGGCATGACCACATGACTCAAATACATAATAGAAACATCCCGGAATAAACATCGTGTTACAATAATATAAAATACATAGAAGAATACATTCCGAAGTTACATATACATCAACACTCCCTCTTAACTAGGAAGGTGTTCTTTTGACACAAATTTTCAGCACTGGTCTTCTTCTCTATATCAGCTGGATCATCTTGTCTTCAAGTCATCTTCGTCTTCAAGTCATCATCGGATCTGGATCATCTCTCGATCTGGATCATTGCTGCTGGATCATCATTACTGGATCAGGATCATCGCTCGATCTAGATCAACACTGGTGTTATCTCATGATTCTACTCGTCATCGGAAGTCTCTACAGAGCCAGTCCTTTTTCATACTGGATGTACCATCTCAGAGCTAGTCCTCTTTCAAACTAGATGAGCCATCTACTTCAGAGCTAGTCCTTTTTCAAACTAGATGAGTCTTCCCAGAGCTAGTCCTTTTTCAAACTAGATGAGGCATCATAGAGCTGGTCCTTTTTCAAACCAGATATGGCATCCACTTCAGAGCTAGTCCTTTTTCAAACTAGATGAGTCTTCCCAGAGTTAGTCTTTTTTCAAACTAGATGAGGCATCATAGAGCTGGTCCTTTTTCAAACCAGATATGGCATCCACTTCAGAGCTAGTCCTTTTTCAAACTAGATGAGTCTTCCCAGAGCTAGTCCTTTTTCAAACTAGATGAGGCATCATAGAGCTGGTCCTTTTTCAAACCAGGTATGGCATCCAGACCATGGAAGGAACCTAATCCTCTCACCATGTCACTGCCCTTACATCCGACCATGGAAGGAACCAATCCTCTCACCATGTCGGAATGGCACTGCACTTATATCTAACATGGAAGGAACTAAATCCTTTAGCCATGAACAGAATGGCCATGCCCTTACATCTGACCTGCTCGTCAGAATGGCACAATCCCATCCAATGATGGAAGACTCTCAACCACACTGAAGAGATATTTCTGCACTTACATCTGCCATGGAAGGAACTAAATCCTTTAGCCATGCACAGAATGGAATAGCCCTTACATATGACCTGCTCGTCAGAATGGCTAAGGATCTCAGTACACATATCAGTCATGGAAGGAACCAATCCTCTCACCATGACGAAATATCTCAGCCCTTACATCTGACCATGGAAGGAACCAATCCTCTCACCATGTCAGAATGGCTCTGGATCTCATCACTGTCTCTGGGAGGAAGCCTTGATCTGGAGAACACCAAGTCTCTCTCTGAAGTACTCAAACTTCAGCCTAACCAATGGCTTCGTCAATACATCAGCTATTTGTTCCTCCGTCGCAACATACAGGAGCTTCACTACTCCTCTCTGCACCATATCCCTGATATAGTGATATT
>LPNX010066893.1:447521-515590 GCA_001517045.1 Pseudotsuga menziesii
TATAGTATGCATACCCGCTTAGTGAGTTTGACGACATTGGACTACATACATCGGAATGGATGATTTCTAGAATTCCTTTTGCTTTGCTTTCGCTGCTAGGAAAAGTCTTCTTTGTATTCTTCCCTTTTTCACATCCTTTGCAAACTCCATCATGCTTTGCTTGGAATTCTGGAAGACCTTCAATAGCTTTGCTTGCAATGGGTAGTGCCCTGTAATGCACATGTGCAAACCTTCTATGCCAAAGTTCATTTGGCTCTACTGAATCATGGATCAAGGCTTGTTCTGGATGGCCCTTCAATTTGTACAGGCCTCCTTCTTGTTCTCCAATTACTACCGCATCATCGATAGTCTTTCCTTTAGGCCACATGATGACTTGCCCATCTATGAATGCAACCCGCATTCCTTTTGCATCCAATGCTGAGATGGAAAGAAGATTCTTCTTAAGTCCTAGAACAAACAATACTTCTTTCATTGTTAGAGACTTACCAGAGTCCAGCTTGTAAGAAGATTCCCCACTACCTTTTATTGGATATTGGTAGTCATCTCCTAACTTCACCTTGTGAGGTGATTCATGTTCTGATAGTCTCACAAAAGATTCCTTGAACCCTGTGATATGTTTGGAAGCTCCACTATCTATAAGCCAATCATCACTACCATGAGTAATGTTACCTGTGAGAGCTGATATCAAAACATATTCATCTTCGCTTGAAGAATCTTCACTTTCATATCTGGATCTCTTCTTGGATGGTTCATCATCCTCTTCAGCATGAGCATGATGTCTTCTTTTGTTCCCCTTCTTCTTATCAGGGTGACTCTTGTTTCTAGGACAGTCTTTTGCAAAATGTCCTACCTCATCACATGTATAACATCTTAATTTTGAGATATCCTTTCTGAGATGAGAAACCTTACCTTTGGAGTAATTAGGTCTTCTTTTGCTTTTCTTAGAGTGGGCTGTGAGGGCTTGATCTTCACTTCCCATCTTCTCTTCTCGAGCTGCTATCCGTGCTTCTTCTTGAGAACATTCTTCCCATAGTCTGCTGAATTTGACTAGCTTCTTTCTTGCACATATACCTTGGATAAAAGCATCCCATGACCTAGGAAGGCCATTTAAGGTAGTCATGACAATTTCAGCATTTTCCACTTCTTCATCCACAGCTTCTAATTGTTCTTTGATTTGAGAAACCCTTGTGAAGTATGACTGGATAGTTTCTGCATTCTGAATCTTCACATTCTTCAATTGGTTCCTCAAGGTCATCTTTCGATTGATGTTCTTCCCTTCAAACAATTTGGTTAGGGCATCAAACATAGCTTTAGGTGTCTTGAGAGAGGACACCTGTGGGATAAGATGATCCTTAATAGAATCAGCAATGATTCTCTTTGCCATAACCATATTCTTATTATGTAGAACCTTTTCCTCATCTCCGTCTGGAACTGGAACCTCCTCATGGATGTAGGAGTCTAGTTCATTCTCTTCCAGGACCAGGGAGATTCTATACTTCCAAGCTCGGAAGTTATCAACCCCCTCAAGCTTTTCATCAAGCTTGGTGTGATGAGACATCTTTAAATAAGAACCTTAAATAGAAACACAAGAGATTTTAGATCTTACCAGGTTCAAAATGTCAAATCTGAAACTTGAGCTGAAATCCCCCAGGGCTGGTTCACGAGCAACTAGGGTTTTGCTTTTCTGGAGTTCTGACCACCCAAATGCCTTCAAACTTGTTCCTAACTTCGATTTTGGATAGGAGAACAATCCAGGCTTGGTCCCACTGAAAAATTCCTCTTCAATAAAAAGCCCTAATTTCCGGCCCCAGTGACAGGTCCAAAACTGAAAAACCTCAGAATTGAATTCTGTTTCGACAGAAAGATGCGCCCTAGGGAGGAGAATAATTCCACCTTACTTTTGCTGAAAATTAGTGGAGGAAGATCCACAAACAAGGAATCCCTAGCCTCCGCAGCTGCACAGTGTCTTCTTCTCAGGTTAGCTCTGATACCATGTTAGTTTTTCAACAATTAAGCTAGCATTATGATCTTAGGATCTTTTGACTGAGAGAATAACAAGTACAGCAATAAAACATGAGCACATCACAAGAGACAAGAGACACAAAGAGTTTTCCTCGGGGAAACCATAAAGGAGAAAACCCCGCAACTTCCTCTAAGATAGAATCAACACCAAAACAGTAAGAGATCTCCCAAAACAACAGCAGCCTTCTGTCTTCTGTCAAGCCAAAGTATTTCCTTCTCCAAAAGTGCGCCACACTTGAGAGAGCAAGTGATTAATTCACAAGTGATAAATAGAGAGACTCACACTCTCTATTTATATTAGTCCGTTCACTTGAATTACCATTTCACACGTAGGCTCGACCTAATAATTACTACTCGAGCCTACACCTTAATTAGTGTATAATAACTCAAGTGCCCCTAAACAGTGGGGACTTACCCAATGTCTTGATATGACTTGTTTACATTATAATCCTCCCGATCGGAACATCGGGGCATGACCACATGACTCAAATACATAATAGAAACATCCCGGAATAAACATCGGGTTACAATAATATAAAATACATAGAAGAATACATTCTGAAGTTACATATACATCAACAGGATCAGTTCTGGCTTCAAAATCCCCTTACTCCATGAGCACACCATAGTTGGTGGAACTCAAACTACAGTTGGAGGAGTTGATAGAGAAGGGATATATCTAACAAAGTGTGTCCCCTTGGGGATAACCGATATATTTCATAAATAAGAAGGATGGTACGATGCAGATGTGCATCGATTACTGTTAGCTTAACAAAATGACTATCAAGAACCGATACCCACTCCCTAGGATCGATGACTTGTTCGACCAAGTAGGAGGAGCCAAGATATTTTCAAATATTGACCTATGATCCAGATACCATCAGGTACGGATTCACGGTGAGGATATTCACAGAACCTCCTTTCGTACAAGGTACAGGCACTACGAGTTTGGAGTAATGCCTTTCGGGTTGACCAATGCATCCTCGAACTTTATGTTTATGGTGAACAATATATTCAGTAAATATCTGGATAAATTTGTTTTGGTCTTTATAGACGACATCCTATTTTACTCTAAGAGTAAAGAGGAACATGATGAACACCTCCTTATAGTTATATGGGTGTTACAAGAACACCAGCTCTATGCCAAGTTTAGTAAATGTGATTTTTACAAACCACAAATATAATACTTAGGTCACATTATCTCCGAGACAAGGATAGTTGTGGATCCATAAAATATTATAGCCATATAAAATTGGCCTACCCCTACTAGTGTCACCAACATTAGGTCCTTTTTGGGATTAGTTGGATATTATTGAAAGTTCATTGAGAACTTCTTGAGAATAGCTTGCCCCATGACCGCTTTGCAGAAGAAGGAAAATTAGTTCTTATGGACGATGAAGTGCGAGGAAATTTTTGACGACCGCACCGATACTATGATGTGCGGATCCCAATGGGGATTTTGTTTTTTGAACAGATGCAAGCAAGGAAGGGCTTGGAGGAGTCCTCTTGTAGAATGATTATGCGATCTATTATGAATCATTAAAGTTAAAAGAACATGATCATAACTACCCCACACATGATATTGAGTTAGCTACCATCATTCACGCCTTGAATATGTGGAGGCACTATTTCATGGGAAGGAAATTCTTTCTGAAAATAGACAATATGAGTCCGAAGTATTTATTTGAGCAATCGGATATGAATACTAGTCAAGACATATGGTTGGCTTTCCTTAGCGAGTACCATTTTGAGCTAAAGCATATTAAAGGAGAAGATAACAAGATTGTTGATGCTTTGAGTCAATGAAATCATATGATATATAAGGTGACTTTAAGTCAAACTGATTCGAATTTGCACGAGAGGATTAGAACAACCAATAGAGTTGACCCTTTCTATGTAGAAATCCTCAAGAAAGCCCAAGATGACAGGTTGTTTCCACAACAAAAATACTACAAGGTAGATGAAACAAGACTATTGTGGTCCAAGGAGAGATTGTACATTCAACAAGGAGGGGCAATCGTTTTGGCATCCTCATGGAATTTCGTTGGACACCCTATTCGAGGCATCTGGGATATCAAAACATGATATCCGCAGTTAAGAGACACTTCTTTTTGCCTAATTTAAAGGCTAACATTGCGTTGTTTATTGTGAAATTCTAGGAATGTCAGCTGGTGAAAGCTGAGAATCAACATCCTTTAGGATTGTTGTAGCCATTACCCATTCTGGAATGGAAGTGGGAGGTCATTAGTATGGATTTTATCAATAGTCTACCGAAAAGTAAGAAACAAAATGATTCTATCTTTGTAGTATTTGAAAAATTGTCAAAATAAGCAACATCATTCCAATGAAGTTGACCTACAAGGCAGTACACATTGTCGATATATTCTTGAAGGAGATATTTATATTGCACGGGATACCCAAGGAAATCATATCGGATCGAGATACAAAGTTTACCGTAAACTTTTGAAGATATTTATTCTCTAGATTAGAGACACAGTTGAACTTTAGTACTGCTCATCATTTGCAGACAGGCAGCTAGACAGAAAGGGGAAACCAAATTGTGGAGGACATGCTTATAATGTATGTCATGAAAAACCCTACCAAGTGGGAATACTACCTGTATCTCATAGAATTTGTGTATAAAAATGGTTACCAGACTTTTCCAAGATGACTCCCTTTGAGGTACACTATGGATGGAAGTGTAGAGCATCGGTTACTTGGGATATCCTGGTGGATCAGCTCATGTTAGGGACTGATTTATTAAAGGAATTGGAACAGTTGGTTACCAAGGTCTAGGTGAACCTTAAAGAAGCACAAGACCGCCAAAAAAGCTATGCGGATAAGAAAAGAAAATATGAAGATTATCAAATAGGTGACCATGTCTACTTGAAAGTAAAATCAAAATGGAGCTCGTTGCGCTTGGAAAGGTGCAATAAGTTAGCACCTAGGTTTTGTGGACCCTTTGAAATACTGGCCAAGAGAGGGCCAGTGGCATCTGAAATAGTGTTACCCATGCCCCTAAGAGTCCATAATGTTTTTAATGCATCATTATTAAAGAAATATGTTTATGATACTAAACATGTAATTGATTGGTCCTTATTACAAGTGGAACCAGAAGGGGAGTTTTCCCCTTAACCTCTTCATATATTGGACAAGAGAGAAGTGAAGCTCAGGAAGTGCACCATAGTCAAGTTGAAAGTGCAATGGAAGCACTTCGAAGCCAATGAGTCTACTTGGGATAATGAATCCACCATGAGAAAGGCTTACCCCACCTGGTTTCATGATTTCATTCTGAGTCCCTAGAACACCAAGGATGGTGTTCTTCTAAGCGGGAATGGATGTATTATCCCAAATTTTGGACCTAATACTTATGGACATGAGTCCCATTGATTATGATGTTACCTTAATGTTTTATTTTGATATACTGGGCCAAATACAACACTGCATATGAACATGATGTTTTTTTTGATATATTGGGAGTAAGCCAATTGCATATGATATATATATGTATGTATGTATGTCTTCTTGTGTTTTCCATGGACCCTAAAGCACATGATTGATGAGATGTTTTGTGTTGAGCAAGGAGCTCTGGAGTACAAGGGTAAATTGATGTTTTGTGTTGAGCGAGAAGCTCTGGAGCACATGAGTACTTATATTGGTGTTGAGCAAGAACACAGCAAGAATGTCTAAAGCACGTGAGTTTTGAGACATTTGTGTTGAGTGTGAATCTCTGGAACACATGAAAATATATTTTGGAAGTGTTGGCCATACGCCCCAGAGCCTTCCATGTGGATGTTGAGCATAAGCTCTAGAAAATCGGATCCTTGGCCATTGTATCCCTAGGTGTATCCTACAAGTACATCCTAGCATTAGTGTTGAGCGAGAATATTTGGAATTGAACTAAGTTTGTAACTCCCTATTTTTAGCATTGAGTATGGGCTTTGGTAAGCGCTAGGAGTTACTGAAAAGAATTAGTGATTCCCGAGTGAAAATGACTCGAGTAAATATTGATCGCATCTAACTTATTTATAAGTGATTAAATGAAATATCAAATTTATGTGTCTCATCAAGTACTGAATAACTACCATGTTATACGAGGGACTCCAACATGAAAGGATGTTTAGATTTGCCAATCCTAGTAGACCTAACCATCTACGTTATGACATTAATGAAGAAAGTGTCATGAGTCTAAGGATCACAATATGCGATACCCTAAGACAAATGTTTACAAATAAAATATTATCATATATTTTATATAGAGCATGTATAAAGAGTACACATAGTAATAATATTAATAATGTAAGAAAGAAGGAAAATTTTCATCTACTATTATTATTACTAAGAGAAAATCAAATATTATAATACGTACAAAAGTTCAATTAGGAACTAGTTAAAATTTTCTAAGTTTAAATATTAAAAATGCCTAAATTAAATAAAAAGGGTTAAATCAAGAAATCAAATGATTCTTGATTTAACTGCCCCTTTGATTTAAAAGTATGTCTATAAATTCCCAAGCCAAAGAGAGGTTTGGGGATCTCTTCCATATTTTTGGAGTCATTATTCTGCTTGATTATGAGTCAAAAGAGTTCTTGGAGAACGTTTTCCTAAGAGAAAAAATGAGAACTAATCCAAGCGGGATATACCAGTTAGGGAAGCCTTACCTTAGGAGCTCTAAGCTACTTACATATTGGAACCAGCTAGTGGGGATCTGGATTAAAACTATGAATGGTTCCAGGTCATGGTTGGGTGGAACATGGTATCTCTCAAGTGATTCAGTCATCTATACAAAGGTTAGATCTTCCTATGAATTGTTAATGATGGGTAATTGAATGTGTAGGTTTAACCCATTAGAAGAGCTTCACTTTTCACGTATGAGGTTCTTGACTACCTATTTCATTATCTAGAATAAGAGGTTGCTAGATTATGCAAGTGTTTATATTATATTTCTAACCCTATGTGCCTTTGTTTTCCTATCAAATTATTATAGGGTTTACATTTTAATTATAAACCCTAGGTTGTAATTTAATTTGTGTGTAAGAATTATCAAGGGTTTTGTTTTTTCAGTTTTACTTTTGTATTTTCATTTATAGCTTAAACTTGGGTTCCTAAGACCTAGGAACTATCCTAGCAAGGCCTGTGTGTTTATTTGTCTATGTACTAGACTACTGGAATATTTCATATTTCCAGCAGAGCTAGGTGTAGATGTAAAAGACTATTTCATATTAAGCTTTAAACAGAAGCCTAACCCATTTTAAGCAATAATATAAACTCAATATTCTACATCTAACAATAGTCATAACTTCAAATATTAAAGCTAAGATAAAAATAAAAAAGGACCTCGGAGGGTCTATATAAACATTATCATTCTTCTTTAAAACATATATTATCATAAATCAAAGCTACAGAACAAGTATCAAGACCATCTAATGGTTCACAATTTATTACTATCAACTACATCCACAAATTCGTAATACAATAAACTAATTATACACATAAATAATCCATCGAAAATATAACAAATCAAACCCTTAAATATCTACGAATCATATTATAAACCGCATGCCATAAACAAAAGTCCCTACATAAATAAAATCCAACATAATATCATGTACAATAATCATTTAAAACAAACATAATATCCTTGACAGTAATCATTTAAAAACAAACATAATATCATTTACAGTAATCATCTAAAAACAAACATAATATCATTACAGTATTCATTTAAAACAAACATAATTGCACATATGTAACAAGATCGATTTATGTCGGCATTAAATCCCAAATTGTATCCATATAAATTAAACCCTCATCACAGTAAATGACCCAGGATCAAATACTATATGGTCTATTAATATTTTACAAAGCCACACTATATTACTTATATGCAGGCTGTAAACAAAAAATAAACTCTCTACACACAGGTCGAAAGACCCATTTTAATATAAACGCTACAATCTATGTGTGAATACTTCAAAATTTCATAAAAAATTTAAATTTTTCCTATGACAATAAAAGTTTACAATCGTTGCTTAAGAGGGACATTTAACTGTTAACAGTTAACAACATTGAGGTCTAAAATAATTCCTTTGTTACTTTTTGTATCTGTATACTTAAAGTATTTGCTTCTATAATTCAGTATTAAAGGTTGATTTATCAGGTGCTGATATGAAGGAACATGAGCTGAAAACAACTGTTTGTTTTCTAGGAACTGAAGTTTATTTTATTGTTTGTAATATAAAGGAACTTCGGTTCATGACCGAGGCTTACTTAGAATTTTAGCTAATGTAGTGAAGTGGTGATTCTTTTATTAGTCTTTTTACAGGTAAGACGTTTTGTAAACCAATTTCAAGATCGAGACTAAAATATTTCAACTAGCATAAATAAAATGCTACTATAATTGTTTAATTTATAGCTTTGGGGAAAAGGAAGGTATCGTCAAATCTGTGTAGTTACTTTTATTTATTTATTCAAAAGCGTAGTACTTGGAACCTCAAGCATAACATAGAAATAAATGTTTTCTACTTATCTTTGACTATAATCTATACATCATACTTTTATCCAATTCTTGTTATATTAAGTCCTACATACAACTCTTATGGACGGATAAATGTTGCAACCTAGCTCCTTTCATTATGAAATTATTTATTACTGAGGTAACTTGTATGTTTTTATATCAATGTTAAATTAAATGCCTCATCCGCAATTACACCTTAGTCTAGAATATTGTCATCGAGTCACTATAAGAATTATCTCTTATATCAACGACATTAACGAGTTTCAATAGAGTATAATTACCTTAATTTCCTATGTAATTATCAAATGCGAACACAAAAGTAAAAAGAATTTTATCGTTATGTATGTAGTATTACTGCTCTATTTTTCGAGGTTGAAGAGTTCATTACTAAATGAACCTAACTAACCTAAACTTTTGCATGTTTTTAAATCTCATTAAGAGATATTATATAATAATTATTTTTATCCTATTTACACAATTTTAAACTATAAAAACCTTACCCAAGAAATATGATAAGAATTTCTATACTTGAAATATCATGCTTTTAAGTTTTCTTTAACCAAGGTCCTAGTATGGGATTATGATTTTCCTTCTTGCATAACCCTAGCTCATAAAAGGGTGTTTGTATAAGTTTTCAATACTAACATGGTTATATGAAATCCTTTGCAGGTTTCTTTCCACACTCCCAAACTATAGAACAAAAAACCATAAAATCGAACTGAAGGTGGAGTCCACGTGGTTGTTTGATAGTGGTTAGGGTTTTGACTTTGGAACTCTACTATATATGTCTCCAAACCCTAAAATTCTGCCATTAACCTATGTTTTTACTATTTTGGAGAGAGAACCGCAGGCTTATGGTCTCATGGATTCACCATTGTTTTACCACTGCATGTAAGGTCCTTTGTCGCCATGGATTATCTCTGCACGTGAGGGCCTTTGTTGCTACTTCTTTGCCTCTATGAGAGATTCCCTTTGTGCCTTTGTTCACTTGTGAACTTTGTCTGAATTAACAGTGTACTTTCATTAGAGGAAATTTGGGGTCTAAAATGGGCCTTATAAGAAAACGTGCCAAAATAAGTTTTTGTGAGTTGGAATTCAAGAACCAATAGAATTTCANTTTTGGTGTCATCATGGTTTTTGGTTGATGGCTTAACCATATCATCCAGTGTGGGATTACCTGTCTCTCCTGCCTAGTTGCTAGTGTAAAAGGGTTTTTACATGGTTGATAACATTGTGTATTCAAACTATTGCGCAGCTGGTGGTGAAACTTCCCTAGGTAAACTCATATTTTTCTTACTTTTATTTGCGATAAGTGTATATGCTAGTTCTTTTTTTTTATACAGAAAGCTTATCCATTCCTCAACGGGTGTGCAGGTCAATTTACAAGAAGAGTATCCAGACAGCGAGCTAGAAGACTCTGGCGAATAGGGGTCTCCATGCTCTTTCAGAAACCAGGTAAGCCTCTGTCCTTGCTTGAGGTTTCCTCTGCGATGGTGTGTGGGCTCATGGGTGATACTGTTTCACTTGGTTTTAATACTTCTTTTTGGTGGCTACGATGTAGTCTGTGTGTTTGGGAGGGCTGTATGGTTGTGACTTGAAGAAATTATTATGACGCCTTCTCGGTTGTAACTTGATTTACAGGAATTTTATTTTGGACAAGCTTGAAGCCGTGACTTTTGTGGGATTTTAATTGTAAACTCATCGTTTTCTTACTTTTATTTGCCATAAGTGTATATGCTAGTTCTTTTTTTTTATACAGAAATCTTATCCATTCCTCAATGGGTGTGCAGTTCAGTTTACAAGAAGAGTATCCAGACTACGAACTAGAAGACTCCGGCGAAGAGGGGTCTCCATGCTCCTTCAGAAACCAGGTAAGTCTCAGTCCTTGCTTGAGGTTTCCTCTGCGATGGTGTGTGGGTTCATGGGTGATACTATTTCACTTGGTTTTAATACTTCTTTATGGTGGCTATGATGTATTATGTGTGTTTGGGAGGGTCGTATGACTGTGACTTGAAGAAATTCTTATGAAGCCTTCTCGGTTGTAACTTGATTTACAGGAATTATATTTTGGACAGGCTTGAAGCCGTGACTTTTGTGGGATTTTAATTATGTTTTAGTTAGGGTTTAGAAACTGTTTACATTTTGATTAAGCTCTAAATCTTACTGTGTTAGATATCATATTATCGGTAATGAATTGTGGCTTAAAGAAATCGATGGCAGACTGTGGGATTTTCCTGTATTGGATAAATTTTAATTTTGTTTAATATTTAATAGAAATTACTTTATTGTTACAATTACTTGTGTTTGATGAATGGATTATTAAAAGAATATTGAAGATATTTTTGTTGTTGTTTAAGTCCATACTGCCGATTTTTAATAAAAAGAGGGAATTCTTTATGAAATTAGTATTAAATTAAATATGAGATTCCTTTCTATCAGTAAAAAGATTTGTTTTGAGAAAAAAATTAAAAGATAAGGGTTTGTTAATTCAACCCAAGCTCAACTGTGTAAATTGGATTGAGAAATTTTTAGAATGTCTTTTCTTCAATTGTCTTAGTTTATAATTGATAAACAATTTTAATATTGTTTCTGTGAAATTTGATTTTAATCCTATGCTTTTATAATATGATTATTATAATTAAAAATAAATTAAGGGATTAAAGTAAGAGAAGAAGGGTAAAAACTATAAAAGCCCTAATATGAGAAAATAAGGTACAAGAATGCTAGTTGACCATTCTCCTTAGATTTAGGGTTTGTAATTGTATTTTATTTAAAAACCGTGCATTATTATTGATTAACATAATGTGTTTATTACTTCATGTTTATTTACAATATAAATGAAAATTTCTTAGATGTTACCGCTAAATCCTTAAGTAATTACCATACTTCATTTTTTACTGTTTATTAGCTATTCCTGCTTATGCTATTTTTTTGTCCCTATAATATTTAATAACTTTGTATATTTATAATGTATTAATTTTATAATTAATAATTATTACTATGTTAAACGATCACCCTTAGTTTTAAAATATTTTTTCTTGAAGATAGTTTTTGTTTATGTTTAAAGTAAAAGTATCTTAACTAGGTAAAATTCTAAAATAGAGAATATTTCTTCTGATTAATTCTATAAAAATATGTATAAAGTAAATAAACAAAATCCTACATACTTCATTTGATTTATCCATCAGAATTTAATCTAACCTAATGTATTAGAGTATTGCCTTCTTGAAGGTGTGGAAAAATAGAGTTAGGTATTTTACCAATCAATAAATTTGAAATTCCCATAATCATTCATTCAGAATCCATCTATCTTTCCACAGTTAAGGGATTCCTTCAATTAATTCTAAAAACAGATGAAGGAGACACATAACCCTATTATTTCCTAAATGCATTCCTTCTTGTTCCTAAGTATGCATAGATAAATTATAAAGATCATATAGAACCTAGAAATGTAGCAAAGGAGACAACAACTTAAGGAACCTGTTCCTCCCAATCAACTCCTGAAGATAGCTGAACTGCAAATCTTAGGATCCCCGAGCCTGTCTACTAGTCCACCTAGTTGAAAGCACTGGGTGAGAGGACTGGTTTAGAAAACCTCTACAACTCTACGGATTAATCAACAATAATCGGTTCTTCTTGTAGCAGTATGAACTCAGCTTAAATCAGTTGCACTAGTTCACAACTTCAGCACTCTTCACTCAAAAATGTGTGCTAGTCCGGTCCATCGAATTTCTTGTGCACTAATTTCACTTAGAAATTTCACAAGTAAAGAATGAGCAACCTTAGCTGAATTCAATGGGAACATTTATTAGCATGCCTAGGTTTTTTGGGTCAGTTTTCACTTAATGAGCCACCTTCTCTTATTCCACTTTCTTGGTGAACATGACCACAAAAATAGGGAAGTTGCCTCCTGCAACATCTAGAAGTAGTTTGAGGATGTTTCCAAGTGTCAATCTACTCCCAACCCAGCCTATTCCACCAAGTGGCTAGTAAAACACTCATTTAACAGCCTCCTTAAGCTATTGCCTCATCTTTCATTTATTAATTAATAAAATATTTAGCAATTACATGCAATTATCCTTGACCCCACTTGGTCATTAGTTACAAACTTTATAATAAAATTATAACATAATGTCTCCTAAAACATAAAATGTTTCTGCAAATTTTGGGTATGCGACACTATGGCCCTCGGCCTTTTACATATCCAACTCATTATTATAATCATAATTACCAAATATTACAACCTTGTCAACGTTTACCAACAGGGATGACCGATAGTCGCAGGGGTACAACACAAGCAACCCCCATATCATATTACACAATGAAATCATAAACAGTAATTACGCTATCACAACTACCATGGCGAGAAATGCCAATGCCAGATACAGCATGGCCCCAAAGCCATAATACTATCACACATACAACTAATGCAAACAACAAATGCGAATCCACACAGTCTAGTGATAACCATAACATAAAATCAAACACAGTATGCAATTACTGTTAAACATAATCATTATCAAAAGACATAAGAGTTACATAGTCGTTTATAACTCGGCCATTGCACCATTGAAAGCAATGATGATTCCCATTGCCATTAGCATAACAAAAACATTATTTACAAAATACACAGATCCTGTCTTAAAATCACACAAGCCCTTTTCACATCATAGAGCACCCATTAATAAATACCAATACATTTCAAGCTTAGTCCCAAAGGAATTTAAAAACCCAACAACAAAACCCCAAGCCTGTCACTTTACAAAACGCAGAGCTCATTTAAGTTACAGTCAAACCCCAACCCAAAACACATCCACTAGAAACCAACCTCAAGCAAATCCAAACCTACGATGAGTGATAACTCAGTCATAACCACGAAGCTAAGAGGGCACAAGTAAACACTTGTACAACAGGCTTACCCGAATGGGTGTGGATTTGTCCACGGCCTTGCCGCCAAGAAATCATCCAACCTCTTTTCACCACACCCTATAAGCTGCAACCACAACGAAGAAACCACAATGAGAAGTATTCCAATAATCAAACCAAACAAGCAAATTATTCCACGAAACCAGACTATAATCATACCTGTCAAGCCATTGTCATTTCGCCTATTTCTGTAATATCCCAAATTTTGGACCTAACACTTATCGGTGGGTGCCTATTGATTATGATGATCTTGATGTTTTATTTTTATATTGGGTCGAAGACCCCACTAGATGTGAGCATGATGATTTATTTTATATATTGGG
This sequence comes from Pseudotsuga menziesii, assembly GCA_001517045.1. Classification (NCBI taxonomy): domain Eukaryota; kingdom Viridiplantae; phylum Streptophyta; class Pinopsida; order Pinales; family Pinaceae; genus Pseudotsuga; species Pseudotsuga menziesii. The sequence goes on from LPNX010066893.1 coordinate 461,310, forward strand.
CATAAGCTAATTATTAATGATATGTATATGGTGTTTGTTTTGTGTTTCGCGTGGACCCTAAAGCACATGATTCATGCAATGATTTGTGTTGAGCTAGGAGCTCTAGAACACATGGGTGGATAATTTTTGGTGTTGAGTGAGGAGCTTTGGAGCACCTGAGTGATTAATTTTGTGTTGAGTGACGAGCTCTGGAGCACACGAATACTTAAATTTGTGTTGAGCAAGAAGCTTTGGAACACATGAAAAGATAATATTTGCAAGTGTTGGGAATAAGCCCTAGTTCCTTTCATCTTGATGTTGAGCACAAGCTCTAAAGCATCGGATCCTTGGCCATTGTATCCCTAGGAATATCATACAAGTACATTCTAGCACTAGTTTTGAGCAAGGAGCTCTGGAATTGCACTAAATTGTAACTCCTTATTAAAGCATTGAGTATGGCCTCTGGTAAGCACTAGGGGTTACTGAAAAGAATTTAATAACGTTTGAGTGAAAACAACTCGAGAGAAATATTGATCTCATCATACTTATTTATAAGTTATTAAATGAAAATTTGAATTTTTGTATTCTCATCAAAGTATTGAAGAGCTACCACGTTATACAAGGGAAATCCAACATGCAAGGCTATTTAGAGTTTCCTAGGCTAGTAGACCTAAACCATCTACCTACTTGATCTTAATGAAGAAGTATCATCAATTCTAGGGATCATGGTATATGATGCCCAAAGACAAATGTTAATAGTGTTATATTATTCTATACTTTATACATGGAATGTATAAAGAATTAAATATAGTAATAATATAAATAAAGGAAAGAAATAAGAAGAGATCCATCAATTATTATTTATTACTAAATATTAATAAATAGTATAATGTCTAAGAAAGTACAACTGGGAACTAGTATAAAGTTCCTAAGTTTAAAATATTAATAAATTACGCAAAGTAATTGAAAAGGCTTAAATCAAGAAAATCAAGGTTTATTGATTTAGCTGTCCCTTTGACTGAAAAGTCTGTCTATATAGACTCAATCCAAGGAAAGGTTTGGGGTTATGATCTATCATGAGAGGAGTCATTTTTCTACCTGTTTTCTCTCAAGTAAATTCTTGAAGAAACATTTCCTGGAAGGAAAAAGGAGAACTGATCTAGATCTAATACACCAGTTAGGAAACCCTACCTTAGGAGCTCTAAGCTACTTGCATGTTGGAGTCCAGCTCGGGGCGGATCCGGATTTAAACCAGGAATGGTTACGGGTGATGGTTGGGTGGAACATGGTATCTCCCAAGTGATCTGGTCATGAAATAGAGGTTAGATCTACATTGAATTGTTAATGTTGGTTATTTGAGTGTGTAGGTATAGCCATTAACAGAGATTCAAATTCAGGTATGAAGCCCTTGAACTGCCTATTCTATTTTCCTAGATTAACTGATGCTTATTCTAGGTAAATGGTTTCAATACATTTCCTAACCCTATGTCTCTGATTTTCTGGTTAGTAACTTGCTGGGGTTTGTATTTCTTAAACATTAACCTTAGGATGTAAATTTTATCATATATTGCATTTTACCAGGGTTTGTATTCTTTAATATGTTTTCTGTATTATTCCAATAATTGGATTATGTTTACTTTAACTAGGTTTTGTTTTCTGGTTAAATATATAGTTTTCTCTTTAGGCTTTATCACTCTGCTGACATATTGGATTTGTTAGCAGAGGCTTACCTTAGATTTTGTTAAAAAGAAAACTAGTTCAGAAGTTACAAGTAACTATGTATATTATATATTTACATATATAAGAAACCTTTAAATAGTGTTATAAGTTAATCTACTAATTAATTTTATATCAACTAAAGAACAAAATATAAATAAAACCAAGTTAATAAATCATTCAAGACCTTTCAAGATCATCCTTACTGAACATAAACTAATATTTAAACATTTCCATTTAAAATAAAGATTGTCACAAATATCCAAATACAGGAGATATCGTGACCATCCATGTGGTCCAATATCCTAACACTATACTCCTATATTAAATCCACAGTCCAATTCACTTAGGCAAGAATCACATCCATTCACATACCTCATGGCTATAAAATAAATCCACATTGCTATTAAATCCATCTTAACCACATATCATTAAACAATTAATGATTAAATCCTTTTTTATGACAATAGAGGTCCCGAGATCGAATCCCATGGATGTTCAAAGGCCCAAGGCAAAAACAGTAATAATAACCATAGTATAATATAATAAACAGAAATCCAAATCGTATAACCACTTTGCTGGTTCTTAAAACATATAAAATCCATGACATAATGTAATAAACAAGAATCAATCTTATATATAATCCATCATTTACATCTCTGTACAGACCATGCCATACAACTAATGTATGTGGGCTGCAATTTACAATTACACCGAATGCCATATAAATAACAATGCATACGCTAATAGTGAGGTTGTACGACCCTAGCTACCACACAGCCTCGGCCAAGAATATTTTAATGCACAATACATTAAACCTACAGTATGCATTGGTCCCCATGTGATTCCAACCCCTAGCTTTTCCACAGGCCAAATTACATAAGAACTGATAATCATTAACCCAAAATAATATACAAGCTATCATAGCATTATGGGAAAGGCTCATGCCATCTACGGCATGGCCTTTACCCATGCTATCCAAGAGCATACTCATTAGAGGAAATTTGGCATCTAAAATGGGCCTTATAAGAAAATGCGCCAACAATAAGTTCTTGACAGCTGGAATCCAAGAACCAATAGAATTCCACTAAAATGAGTCAACCATAATGGTTGAATTGACATATTTGTCATAAAAAAATTACTTTTATGTTTGTATTTTCGACATATCTCCCTTTTTTTACTCAAATTTTGATCGAGAGAGCTCGTTGGATGCATAATTTGATTCCAAATCCACCGAGTACCCACACTTTATACTTTTGATGGACCCGACCACCCAAAAAACAAGAAATACCTGAAAAAATGTGATGATGATGACATCATCATCTTTTTTTCAGGTATTTCTTGTTTTTGGAGTAGTGGGGTCCATCAAAAGTAGGCAGTGTGGGTACTCGTTTGATGTGGAATCAAATTCCGCATCCAAAGAGTTCTCCCGATCAAAATTTGAGTAAAAACACACGGAGATATGTCAAAAATACGAACACAAAAGTAGTTTTTTTCTTTTTTCCTCCAAAATTAATAAAAAAATTTTTATTGTTTTCCTTAGGGGGGCCATTTTAGACCTCAAAATTCCTCTAATGGTTAGCATCATATTAAAAAAAATTCGATTATAGGAGGTGTTTGGGGAAAATACCTTATCGAAAAGTATGGGGAAGGCATCCTCAAAGCTTACAAGGGTACTGAATGCATCTGTGGAGTGGCATTCTGCCTCTGAAACAAGCAGCAGCAGGAATGAGGTAAAGGACAGTGTGAATCAACGGCCCCGATTCGAAATGATAAAGATTGATGGTAGAAAGGCATTTGATCTATCATAGATGCAAGGAAAAAGACGGTCGTTGGACGTGCAGAGTGCATTAAATGGGAACCATACTAGAAGGTTGAGATTAATCTAAAGACAAATCAATGGTACAAAATCATTTCAGGTAGCAGACATGCTTGACCAAAATCACTTTTCCAAATTGTGAAATGTGCTAAAGGGGTTAAAGATTGGAAGGCTGAAGAAAAGATGAGGATAGATCTACGGTCGTGGTTCATTTCACAATTTGAACTAGAGTGGATGGGGTCAGGATTTCAATTCATGAAAAGTGGTAGAGTCCACTCTAATCGATGGTCGCGAGGAGAGGTTGATCTTGATTGATGGATAAGAAGCATACCACAATCTAGTGTTTCTCACTAGATCAAGGAAGGAGAAATCAGTGGAAAGTTAAATATTTCAGATGTGAACGCCCTCGATGAAGGTAATTTGGAGATCGACAACAGAGGTCGATTTTCCCAAATTAAGCTACATATACTTGTGGTGATGAAAAATATGACACAAAGGTCCTCCCATATCCAAGGCTTAGATTGCAAGGAGAAATATCTACAATGCAGACTGTATAGAAGAGACACGGGGATTAAGCGGTAAAGAAAACTATAAATAGGTCTATTTGGAGTTGGAAAGGTTTGTCTTTTCTAGAACCTCGAGATTAACGAACACCCCAACTACATATAGAGTTCCCGATTCAGAATCGAAATGTCGAATAAAAATGTCTACTATGGAATTTCCAGAAAATCCCTACTCTTGCATATAGAGTACCAGCGTGGATGGAATAGAAGACTTTGCTAGAGAAACAAGGTAGTCCTCTAATACTCCCTCAGTGTTATTGAAAATGGAAAAAGTAGGAGAAAGAAAAGTGGTAGATGTAAGGGATAATGCAGATTCGGGGGTCATGGGCCGGAGGAAAGAAGAAAGTCTCATGGATGAGAACGCCAAGATTTTTTATACCATTATGGTGGGAGAAACCATTGAAGCTACTGGGGGTAAATTGGAAGTCCTTGAGGACTAGGGTAGTGATACCTGCAGTGTTTTTAAATCCTTTTGCCATTTTTTCTCTATGAACCAGACCCCCCATTTCCTTGAGTTTGTTGAGTGGTGTACATGCAATTTTTCTACCAATGAAGGGGTCATTATGAATAGATCCAAATCCAAAATCCTATGCTTAGTTCAGGCTCATGTCGTCCCTAAAACCCTCCACATCCCAGATGAGTTTTTCGACCTATCACAAAGATACTGAGAAGTGAGTATTGTACATTTCTTCAGAGAGTCTATTGTCGAAAATATAGAAGTTTTCCTAAGGTCTTGTTCAAAACCTAATGTTGAAGTCATTAGTCTGTATTACCCCATTGACCTTAGTAAACTTAATGAAGAAACTCAGTGGTACATAGCCCTAGCCAGTCATTTTTTAGGTCTATATACTAATGGTTATATCACAGAGTCTTTGTTCAGTCTACTGTTTGTTTTGAGTACCTATCCTATCCAACCTAAATTGCCAGGGAAATATTTTTAGTCATGTTGTCTTGAATTTGATGAATTTCTAGCTAAGAACATTTGTTCTCAGTTAGCTAATTTCCACGACACCAAAGTATTCAGATTCTAGTCCTTTTTGTTGAGAATGTTTTTATCTTATAATGAAGAATATTTGCAAGAACCTGAGCTAGAGATCACTGTTGACATAACCAAAGACTATTGTAAATTCTTGAACCTTTTGATGGACGAAATATAGAACCTTTTCTTTCAAGAAAGGTTTCCCAGGGTGTTGCCTGAGATGAGGAAAATACTGCATCTGTCTCATAGCAAGATTATAGGAGACTGGTTCCTGAAATAATTTGGAACAATCATAAGGCTATACAGCTTTGTGCATCAACCTTACATCCTACCATCCTTTCTAACTACCAGGGTTTTCTCCTTGGAATTAATTAGGAAAAGACTCACTCTTGAAGAAGAACAATTTCTGAATTCTAGGAAGGGCTCAAATCTTACTTTCCCCTGGGAGGTGGGGCCATACACGGTCAATAGCAGGGATGCTTTGCCACTATTTGGTAACTTACTCAAAGGCACGGGATTCTCCCTGGAACAGGCTATAAATTATGGCCCGCATCAAGTAATTTCCAAAAGGAGAAAGGATCACAAAAGTAAGCCTTTTGAGCACACTGAAATACCTAGTCTTAGAGATAAATCCAATTGGGATGATTTCTCTAACTCTACCACGATGGATGTGAGCATAGGATGAATCTCTCTCTCACCCCTTCCATGGGATAATTCTCCCCAAATAGATCTTTCCAAATTAGTTGCAATGGATGGGAATGCCTCATCATTGGTCAGTTATTCAGGGAGTTCAATGAAAAGAGGACTTTCGAAACCCATGGAGACTGATGAGGTAGATACTTCTAGCATACCCAAAAAGAAGAAAACAGAACAAGAACAATGGTTAGTGTAGGTTAAGAGGAGCAATACAAAGGGGAAAATGAAGAAAAAAAATGTGGAAGACAAACAGAAACAAGAAGAGCCCAACACAACCAAGTTATAGATCCAGGAATATGCGTTTGATGGACAGACTAGAAACAGGAATTCCTCTAAAGAATATTGGATGGAATCTTACAGAGAAAGGGCTGATAAAACTTGTAATGAGACAACGAAGATATATAATGAAGTGATACAGTTTCCCTACCCAAATGTGGCAGTGAATATTGTGACAGATCATGCTACAGACACCCTCAGCTTGGCATTGACAGTAGGAAACAAAGTGTCATAGGTTAATGTGAACCTCGAAAAGGTTCCCACTACTGATATAATACACCTTAAGAGAGAGACCAGTGACATCTTGAATACTATGTTACTGAAATCCACTCTGTATATATCTAAGCTGGAGGCAAGTAAAACAAAAACTCTACACCTTTTGAGGAAGGTAAGAGTAAAAAATAAGGCCCTCAAGATCCAAATTACCAATTTGTAGAATGAATCATTACAAATAGATGGAGCAACATATAAGGGAGCTTCATCTCAAAGATTGTTTTATGAGAAAGAAGAAAAGATCCAGGTACTAAAAAGGAAGTTGAAAATCCCTTCCACCCAGCTCATTCAGACAGATAAGTTGGTTGAATTCAAAAAACAGAAAGATACATTGAACACTGAGCTTATAGATTGCAAGTCTAAACTGTTGAAACTTGAGGAAAAGGAAAGGAAGTGGGAAGTGGATACCAAGCTTGAGAAGGAGAGAGAAAAATAATTGAAGGCTACACTAGTAATGAAGGAAAAAGAGCTTCAAGAAAAAAGCACATAGATGGAAAATCAACTAGTAAATGTAGCTGGAGAAGCTGACACCAGTTTTGTTTCTAATGTGATGTCCCAAATAGGCCTGAAAGATACAGAGCTTACTAAGTTAAAGCATCAGATTAAAGAGCTAGAGGAGGAGAAAGAAAAGGAGGGACAAGAAAAGGAAAATATAGAGGAGAAATGTCAAGAATTGACACAATAAAACGCCAAATTAAGCCAACAGGTGCTAGGTAATATGGCCTTATAGGGTGCTAGACATTTGATCTAGGATCAAATCATTGCAGAAGCTAACAATTCCAGACCTTATATAGATTTCATCGTAGATCAGGAAAATGCTTTGATAGAGGCCAAGAAAAAGGTTTCGATAGTATTGGGAGAAGCACAGAGAAGACCCGCAGAGACAGCAAAAATCGCTATTGATTTTCTAAGTGCCTTGTCAAATGATCTAGCAACCGGTATAATATCCAAAATAGAGTTTCTATCATCTCTGGGGCCAGAAAGGTAATTGCTAAACATAGGATGTTGGACACTGTCCAGGACAAAGTTGGCATTATTGATCACAAGGTCAAGGAGGATATCAAGTTATTTAAACCATTGGTAGACAGAGGGATTCCATTCTTCTGGGAAGGAAAATGACCCTTATTGTCTCAGAAATATTATCTGGAGCGATTCGTTAGTTGTCGATCAGACAAAAACAAGTTTCGAGAGATGCAACAATCCTTGTTAGGAAAGACCATTTTCGATAAGTTGGCCAGTGAAATTGAACTGCTGTTTGATTTTAAATCCACCTGTTCCAAAGCACCTGAGGCCTCATAGACAGAAACAATGGAACTCAAAGTACAGGAACTCAACATGGTTGTTGCGGCTTTTCCTGGTCCTGATCAATGGAGGTCAATTCAGCAATACGGCTTGAACAAGTATAGGACGCAACCATTGAGGTGGAAATGACGGTGATGCATGAAATTTTCTCCATGGACACATCTCTATGATGATTACCTCTCCTAGAACTTTGTACAGCTGTCACCAAAACCGAAGGATACATAAAGGCTCTTTTGCATATTTCCTCCCATGGTTCATAGTTCATTTTTTAGTTTTATGTAAATCATGGCAGATATGCCATATTAGAGTTTGTTAGAAGATGTTCTTTAGTTGTAACAAATTTTGATTCCCGAATGTTGTTTTAGAAAGTCCAAAAATACTATAAATATACCTCTTGAAGAAGGAGAAAAGGGCTAGAACCAATGTAACTTTGTGTTGTATTCTTTCAAGAGATTTCTAATAAAGTTGCAGAGCCGAAATCAGTGTTTTTCACAGGGATTCATGTGTTGTCTGTGTTACTGTATGTTGCTTCCTTTCTCATGTGATTTTTTTCCAATTGATCCCCCCCATTATGTTTTCTTTCATGTCTGAAAGAAGTGTATAACAGTTTGGGATTCATACATACTATGCTCCATCTGTTGTTTCAGATATCCACTAAAGCTTTCTTCTAAAGTTAATATAGAATTCATTCTTTAATGTTCTGTGTTAATGGTTTGTTCCTGCTCTTCCTTTTCCACCAGACAATTATAATTTGACTATGAACGAATGGCTATCTTTCCTTTGTGTTAAAATTGCCTACATAATTTTTGTTTATTTCCGTTACACATCTTGACTCCATCGCCCAATGGTTCTATGTTCTGTTTCAACCACCCTTACAATCAATTCATATTTTCACTTGAACATATTTGGCATTGTTAATATTTGGTGAGAGATCCCTCTCAGAAGAGCAGAAGACCAGCTCTCTCTTTGAAAGTGGTTCTGCTATTACATGGGAACAATCCTTCACAACCTATGGTTCTTTTCCAGTGCTAACAAACTGGCGCTGTTGCTAGGGAAGAATTGAAGAGCATCCCTAGGAAAACAATAGGAACTGCAAAGTTTCAAGAAAGAGATTTCTGTGGGAAAACAAAAGTTTCTACATTCACAAGGAGGTTGTACATTTTCCCTGGAGACTTCACACTCACTTTGGCCAGTGTTACATGATATATCCTAGCTTCGAGGAGGATACATACGAGAGGTAATCCTAATCTTGAAACTTTGCAAAGTGTGGAAAATATAGAAAGAATACTTAGGAATAGAAATAAAGAGAACGTGTATTTTCCTTTGTTTGGCACGTCATCATCTCAAGATTTGCATAACATAGCAGAGTGTGAATGGGGGACTAGTGTTGAAGTATTATTGACCAAATCAAATTCTGAGTCCAGCCTAAATAAAGTTGAGGTTACCCCTAGTAGACTGGAATCCTATATTCTTGACTCTTTGTGGCTAGACCTTGAGACCACGCCGAAAGCTAAAAGGGAAGTCCCTGTTTTTCAGAACACCTAGTTTCCTAACCTCGTGCTTGCTCCTAATCAACCTACACCGATGGAAGCTACCAGGTTTGCTCCATTATCCCCACCTGTAGCTCTGCACGACCTTCCCTTAAACTATACCCAAATAATTTCACTATATGATGGGGAGGGGAATGTCTCTGTGAAGTACCATGTGGGTAAGTTTGATGACTTCGTAGACCTAGCGGAAGTGGATCATGAGGATGTCAATATGAGGTTGTTTGCACAGAGTTTGTCTGGGGAAGCCAAAAAATGTTACAAATATTTTCCACTTAGGTCTATTCTTAATTTCATTGGTTTCAAAACCGTGTTTCTAGAAAGATGGGATGATAAGAAAATCCCATTTTAACTTCTGTCCCAGTACAACAATCTCAATAAAGGAGGTTCTGAGTTGGTCCATGAGTTTTCTAGAAGATTCACAAGATCCTATAATTTGATACCTGCTAACATTAAACCCTCACCCGGTGTGGCTAAGCTTCATTATACCGAGGCCTTTGATAATGATTTTGTATTGTTGTTAAGAGAAAGAAAATCAGCTACTCTTCCTGCCATTTTCACGGATGCCCTAGAAGTAGAGGCCAATATGATGGCATGTGGAAAGATAAGACAGAGAGTGGAGGTTGACAGGAGGAAAGGTAGAGAATAAATACACCCCACCTCTTCTGCTTCTTCATCTAGTGATATAAAATTCGAAATGATGCTAAAAACAATGGAAATGTTAATGGACTGGCTAACTATGGAAGCTAAGCCAGTAAATCGAGAACAGAATGAACCTCAGATCAGAAATCTCAATTTTAGAAGACCCATCCCTCCCCCACTCCAACAGAATAGACAAAAGGACATGAAGAATCCAAGGAACAAATAAGATCATCAAGTTAGACCCCCTTTCCCTGAAAACTATGTAGTTGTCAAGGATGATGCAGAGTCTATTGAAGACCATATTCATCATTTTGGTGATTTATATTGTAAAATGTATTTGACTGAAGAGGAACATAATATGTTTGCACAAGTAGATGATAATGCTCTGTTGGAGGAATTGGAACATTATCATTAGGGATATGTGCATGCTATAGATGATGTCAAAAATATCAAATTGATGAGTAGAGACATTTCTATAAATAAGAGAGGGTTAAATCAAAATCAACCTTCAAGTAGTCATACCAGCACAGAAAAAAGAAATGAAAAACAAAAAGATCCTGTTGTGTGTAAAGAAATTGGAAATGGAACTAAGAAATTAAAGGAACCGAAACAAATAGCACTTGTGGAGCTAGACAAAATTTCTTCCATGTTTAATCAACAAAGCGAACTTGCTAAGTTGAAGATTTCAATTCCTTTTAATGAACTGCCGAGAAATCAGTAATAGAAGAACACTATAACAAAGATGATCAGAAATCAAGGAGAAGCTCACCCAGATATTTTGGAACTGACAGAAGACAATCCTACTATTATCTTGGGATCTAAAATTTTTAGTGTGGACAGTGAAGACGAGGAAGTACCACCCTTTTACATGAGTTTAAATGTGCATTACATGGTGTTGCACAATGCTATGTTGGATTTAGGTGCTTCACATAATTTGATGCCAAAGGGAGTGGCGAAAAGTCTGGGGTTAGAGATTACCAAGCCTTATCAAGATATGTATTCCTTTGATTCTAAAAGAGTTAAATGTCTGGGTTTGATAAAGGACATAGTGGTATTCTTGAATAAGTTACCATCTAAAAATATGGTCATGGATGTTGTCATGGTTGATATTCCTCCCAAGTTTGGTATTTTGTTGTCGAGATCTTGGACTTCAAAGCTAAAAGCACTACTACATTTCGATCCAAAATCCGACGGAAAAATCCGACGGCGCGTGGATTTATATTTTTAAGCCTACCAAAAATCACAAAGATAATTTTTTTTTTTGAAAATGTGGCCATAAGTGTCGCTTAAGCGACGCCTGGTCTCATAAGCGTCGCTTAAGTGACGGATAGCCTCATAAGCATCGCTTAAGCGATGGCGCATTGAGTGAGTGGAAACTATCCTACCTAGAAAAAAATTGATTTCAATAACACACATGCATTATATAATGCACACATGAATTTCCCATAAATTTCTACCTTGATATCAATTTTTGAAGTTTTGTTTTCCAGTTTTTCAGCTCATCTCAAAGGCCTTGAAGAGATATTTTGCAATCCACCAAAATATTGTGAAATGTAGGTTTGGTAAACACTCTTCTAGTAATAATAATTTCCAAGTGGGATATATTTTTCTCAAGTGGGACAAACCAAATGAGAGAAGAGGAAAACATTCAAAATTCTAACATCGTTGGCTTAGACCCTTTCAAGTGGTAAAAAGAATGGCATTGGCACATATAAAGTACAAAATATAGGAGAATTTGATCTCCTCCAAGTCAATGGTCAAATACTTAATCGGTACTTTAGTTAGTTTCCATTAAGGTAGATACTTTGTAAATAGTAGTTTTCTTTTCAACAATGTCATAATTCTAGTTGTCGTTCCAAATTTGTTTTTTTAGTTCTTGATTTAGGATCAAGTTTACTATTTTAATATTATAGAAATTGTTTGCATTATTTTGAATTTGAATTGCTTTCATTTTTTGTTGAGGATTGAAGGAAAGTTGGATTCCATTATGTTGATAAGTTTAATTCCATTATTTTTCATTTTTAGTTAAGGCCTAAGACATCAAGCGCACATATCCAAGTCTTGTAAAACTCTCTTTTCTTTTTTCAATTATGATTAGGAAAGGAAATGGTACAAATAAAATTGTGAATGTTTCTTGAAATTCTCATAAAAATGGGGGAGTTGGGATATTTGGAGTGACTAAATCCTTGAAAACTTTGAATCTCAATCTATTAGCCAATGAATTAATTGATGAAAGGATCTCATCAGCTCACACTAAAATAGTATGATCATGTGGAAAGTAGAAATTCTAACATATAGGGTTAAATATCTCAAGGGGAGAAGCTGCCCACCTTTGATAAGCTTTATTCATATTATTGCACATATGATACACAAAGTTCACAACCTATGAGAGAATGGTTAAAACTTGGTTTTGTTTACTCCATTCATAAAACAAACATGGTGAAAATAGTATGGGTAGGATTGGAGCAGGCTTCCCAATACATAACAATTGCAATTATATTTTTTGGTATGGGAGTGGTAACTATAGCACTCTACCCACCAAGCGTTGTCATCCCTTGGATCTAAATATATGGTGGAAATCAATTACGGCATGAATGTATGTTTTAAACCAAAAATAGAAAATCGATTTGGGATTTTTGTTGTGGAAAAGAGGCAAGTTGAGGGTTTCTCCTATCATTCATGCAACCCTGTCTCCATACCCATCTGTATTCTCTATCAATAATCTATGGGCATCTACCTAGAACCACAACCATCTGTGTTATCTTTGAGTGCTTGGGCAACCAATCCATCTGCTTTTTTCTTGTATACCGAGACAGCAACAATGTATACCTTTATATGGGTTCACCAAGTCGATTTGTGGAAGGAAGAGAAGCCCCATTAAGATCAACGCACAACCCACTCGGCAATTCGGTGTCAGGGTTTTTTTTGAATATGTGGTAGCACAAATCCATGCCAATCCCTGACCTTTAACCTGGGATGTTGTAGAAGGTGCCTTAATGGAAAGGGTTTGTTTGATGGGGTTTGTAGTTCCAGAGGCAAATTTTGAAACTTTGCATGCCAGCGCATTGCAAAATCAGGCACAGGTCATGGATGATGGTATTAAATGTGAGTATTGGTTGGTCATGGAAACCGGAAGCAAGAGATGCTTCAACCAAGCGTTTGGCAACATGGGTGAGAAGCAAGCGAATAAAGGGCTCCTTAAGCTCCAAATGTGCAGACTCAGCTGGAATCGTAAAACAGCAGTCCAGCAGTAAGCCTCCTCAACATTCTTCTCTGGCAGATGAACAATCAGGAGTGGCAGATGCTTCTTCGACCAGTCCAAAGTAAGTTTGCAGAAAATGACACAGAGAAGATTTTGATGACATTTTACAACTGTTTATCTTTCTTATACTTTTGATAGGCATTGCATAAAATGATACAGAGAATATTTTGATGACATTTTACAACTATTTATCTTTCTTATACTTTTGATAGGGAAAACAATGCCATTAGTAATTTTTCTTGTGTAGATAAGTGAATCACAACTCCACTTTGCATTAAGATGGTATAAACCTATTTTAACAAGGGAGATAGACTTGAACCTTGTACCTCCAAAGCATAGGGTAATCCCAAAAGCAATCCTGATATCTTGTTGAGTCTTTTTGGCAAAACGCTCTCTTCCCACATTAAGATGAAAAACACAACAGTCAAATTTGGCTAACACTTTCACCCACAGGGCTTTGGGGTTTAGTAATTTTTATTATCAATAATTTTGATTTTGATTTGTCCATATGATATTATAAATTCCAACTCCAATTTTCATTAAAACTAGATTTGAACCTAAACAAGATCAATGGCATTACAAATTTAACATAGGATAATCCCAAAACTTAGAAAGCAGTGCGGATAGATTGTTGAATTTTTTCATTTTTAGTACTGTATTTGTCAACATTAACCTGGAAAGCAAAGTATTTAAGCTTTCCCAACACATTTATCCATAAAACTACAGGTTTCCACGTTAATACGGTTCACTAAATTATAGTCCAATGGAATTTGATAGCCTGTTGAGTTGCAAGAGGAAAGAAAATGTGGATTTTGATTGCGTGTTGAGTTGCAATGTTCTCTTACACCTCTTACATCTTCTCTCACATATACCCTTACACCTAGCCTAGACATTATCACACCTCACATTTTTTATTCCTGTACAGGGCATATTAACGTCATGTAGAATCATTTATCAGGACTCATTAATCTACCTAAGATGACTGTTATGAGTCAAGGGAGAAAATATATTATTCATAATGAGTTAGGCCATGCCCATGTACGACTTAACTATTATTATCATATTAATTATCAGTGATATTATACATATTAAAATAATTACCTCTTTTTGGGTATAGTATGTGCTTACCCTTCTGGACTGTCTTCATCCTTGTCTTGTTTGAACTTTGGAATATACTATGGCCACCAAAATTCACCTTCTCAGCTGCCAAATCAAGAAGCTATGAATGGAAAATTTGGATTCAACTTTTAAGCCTCGTGAAGTGTAAACAATAATGATAAACACAATTTCTCATGTTCTATGAACAGAAAGTAGTGTATATGCTCTTAATGACAGCAATTGATTATAGTTGCCACATGCAACAGTTGAATGGTGAAATTTCTATTTATTATAAATTTTTTCTCTTGATAAAGTTAGAATTTATGTTATTGGCTTGAGGAGGTTGTCACAAGTAAAACTGACGATGCCTAGTGGAGGTCCATTCAAGACTCAAGATTACAATTCAAAGCAGATTATAAAAATCAGCTTATTTACAAAACAATAAAATCCATACAATAACAGACTTTTAAATTATAGACTATTCCATCTTTAAGAGCATTGTATTGGATGATCATTGTTTCTAAAGAACTACTTTAACCAAAACTAAACTTTCATGAACTACTACAAGCAACAACTAGCAATCTTAGTACAGGTTGGTATGGAACTGCACAAACATAATAAAAATCTTGACCACCTGAGAATTAGCTTTGCCTCCTTGCATCAAGAACCAAAAAAGATTAGGTTGCAAGGGGTACAGATCCTTTTTCAAATCATGCTAAGTACTAAGAAATAAAACAATCTTTTTCCTAGAAAAGCCAGAAGAAAATGACTCCTTATCAAGCTAAGAACACCATGGAGATTACATGCACCGTATTAGACATCCATCTATTTCCTCGATCACTAAGGAATAGGTGAAAGAATCATAAATGTTGGAAACAGTTGAGGACCTTAAAGAACATACCATCTCTTGCAGTGTTCCTTGATTTTCGAATTTGAGAGGCCATCCTGAATCCTCAACAATATTCCATATCTTTATAAAAGCAGCCTTATAGACATGATTGAGCTTGTCATTTTCAGCGGGAACCTGAAGTTTCAACAAAATAATATCAAACTTAGTATGGCCTATCATTAGCTGTTCCTTAAACTCAAATGGTGATGCATAGGAAAAACAAGGGCTTTTGGTTAGTTAAGAAAACATTTTCACAAGAAACCTAGCTTAAAGTGTCAAAAGAAGACCAAAGCAATAGATTTCATAATCAAACATGACATGTACATATAATCCAAGGAAAGGGGAATCCTTTAACCATTTGGGCATTTAAAATTATCTTACCGTATGGTCAAGCATCCCACCAATTATCAGCATAAATCTTGCGGCATCAGTCTTTCCTTCCTGGACCAAAGATATTTCCAAATAGCAAAGTTTCTCCTTCAGTTCCTTTACTGCCTTCTCATTGGGCATAACCATTGCTTTCACAGCTTCGTTTGAGATCTGAATTGCAATAGGAACAAGCCAAAAATGCAGCCCACACACTCAAAAACTGAAAGCTTAAGAAACAGTAAAAGCATCACTATAGAATAGTACAATGCAAGCATTTCACACTGTTGTCTTTTCATACAAGCACTGTAAGTATAAGTAGTATGAAATTATGAATTTCCCAGAAACATGGAATTCATGGTAGAAATGGGGAAAAATGATTTCAAGTGGATTCTCCTCAAATATTTTCTGTTGGGGTGTTTAGCATAAATACAATTCGTATTATTGGGCCGTTGTACAGTCTATTATTTGTTGAATTTTTGTTTTGATGAATTTTACTTGCTCTTCAAACTGATGTTTTTATACTACAAAAACTTTAAGAAAACTCTAGACAAATTTCTAGTGCGAGCAACTGCAATTTCTTACTTGAGATGTTTTTTAGTACAATTGAGAATAATTTTTCATGCATTTTTCTGCTTATTGTTTTGTCGCTGTGCAATGCTCCAGAGGCAATAAACTTCCTTGGAATAATTCCAGGAATTGTAATGCAGTTTTGCATGTTTTGTTACAATAAGACTATTCTTATCTATATATAATTACTATTTTCTTCTTAATACCATAAAATTAGTTAAAAGTTTGAATTTAGTACATATTTATCAGGGTGAGCATTGATGAAAGAAATAGCTGAATCTCTTACTGAATTAGAGACTCCTGTTGGCAAATTACCTAGAGACTCTGAATTGTTTAAAGCATTGATGTCAAATTTATTTTTTTAAGGAAAAATTCAAGAAATTCTTGATTTTGGCTTATAAATCTTTGATATTTTGTTCAAATTTTCCTTGAAACTTGACAATCACAGTTTCCTACTTCGCTTTAGTTAAAAGAGAAACAACAAGTTTAGACTAAGACAGGGAAATGATCAAAGTGTGTGTAATTATTATGAAAGTGCGACTGTGATATTTCATGCTACATACCATCATGTTTGAAAACATGCTAAGTAAAGATGAAGGTTAGTGATACCAAAACAGCAAGGGACGATCATCTGTTTCTGGCCAGGCGTATCATGGACTTTGGACCATTTGATACTACAACACAAATCTCAGATCACTTATCTATAGTTTAACCACAGATCGACAACTGATCATCATTTACCCCTTGCCAAAAGAGGGGTAACAGGTTGTTAGGACATATTATGGAGTTTTTAATAAATAACCCACATTCAAAGAAATCGACATAATAATAGCACTAAGATCATCTCCTTCTAGAGCTGCAGTACTTTCTTAAATCTATGCATCTGATCCTTTTACGGTGTTGGAATGTATGGTATGTTCTTTGTATATATATTGCATTTAGTCCAATTATAATATCTTCAAGCAAATCAATATAGCACGAGCACTACAATCATTTTTGGTAGAGTAGCATTATTTAATATTTTCTTAAATCATCTATACAGCAATTTTTTTCTTGGGGGAAATGTTGCTTATTGTAGAAACTTACAGCCCATTCTTTGGCCAAGTGTGCACTAGGAGTGGACCGAGTGGTGTTTCAATGCTGTCAAAATCACCTGTCACTTTTTCACTGGTGCTCATCTGAGTCCTCTTGGGGGTTTTGAACATGTCTGTGTTTTTACAGTCCATATCACCTTACTGCTTGCCACTTAAACCAGATGCCCTTGGGCATACAACTGATATTTTGACAGTGATGAGATAATCTGTCGAAATATATTTTATGAATTTTCAATTAGTATAAGAATCGTTTTTGGTATTAACCCAAGGAAGCCCATAGACTATTGGAATGTGTGACCATGCAATCTCTCAGCAGTAAGTGGATATTAGTTTTCAATTGTTTCATTTTTAATTCTCCTGTTCACCATTCATTTTTTTGTTGTACCAGTTTACATTTACATATCATGTTCCAACTTCCATTTTTATGTAGGCCAATATATGTCACAACCTGGAACAGTAGCAGTGGCACTTGAGTGTGGGGTCACAGATTTAAGTCTTCAATCTTGGGGCGATGATGAAGGTTTAAGAGAAACTTCGAGCTCTATAGTGTTTCCTGGTGCACCTAAGGTCGAAGATGACATGCCCATTGCAAGTACTTCAGGGCAGTCAAAAAGTGGTGAACAGAGGTT
This sequence comes from Pseudotsuga menziesii, assembly GCA_001517045.1. Lineage (NCBI taxonomy): Eukaryota > Viridiplantae > Streptophyta > Pinopsida > Pinales > Pinaceae > Pseudotsuga > Pseudotsuga menziesii. Next base: position 479,010 of record LPNX010066893.1, read on the forward strand.
GTCTGAGGATGCTAAAAAATCGTTGAATGCTATTGATAATCTGAAAGAAATGGTAAACCTATCATTCTCCAAAGTTTTATGTCTGTGAGACAGCATATGGATCGGTCTTTTACCTGTTTTTAATACCTCATGGTTATTTTTTAGTGATTCATCATTAGTGATGTTTCTGCTTTGCACTTAAAAACAATGTCCTCCATATCTTAAGGTTATTTATTGAATGTGTGACTTCCTGTTTGCAGTGCACTGTGGAAGGTCTTAGTCTTCTTTTCCAAGAACCAGCCGCTGGAAATCTGAATAGGAGGGAGCGTTGGGCACAAGTAAGTTCTTAGATCATGCAAAATTTTGCATCTTGGGGAAAGGTGCCTGCTTTCATCCCTTCAAACCTAATCCTGAAATATTCAGGATCAAATTTTTATTTTACATTCTATAAAGAAGCAAATATAACACATACTGTTAACATCTCTTGTTTCAGAATAAATTTCTAACTAACAGAGGTATCGATATATGCACATTTAAAGGAGTTCCCTAGTTAGAACTTCTCTAGCATAGAACTAAGTTACTTTGTCTTATCATACGACAGCAATGTCTATAGGCTAACAAAGTTTTACATGTGGGTCTTGTTTATAGGCTAATGCGACTAGCTTTTTTTAATACAAAAAGTTGAAGTGACTCGAAGGGAGCTTGGAAGAGTCAAGATGTGTCCTAGGTTCTTACAGTATCATAATTTAATATTTGTAAAATGTGACATTTATGTAATAAGGGCCTTATTGCTTTTATTAGGGGTTTCCTGCCCTTCTATACAATCAGTCAGTTTATGGGAGTAGTCTGCCTTCATTGCTGTTGTTTTTGTCTTTAGCTCTTTATTTCTGTTACTCTTAGTTTTCTGTTTCAGTTACACTAATGGTAGCAGTAGTAGTTCCATTTTGGGTACAGAAACATTGCAGTGTTTTAGAAAATTAGAAGTGCTAGGTTGTGGAGCTGCTACATACAGTATACCTTCAATATTCATCCAGTGTTTCCTCACATTTTCTCGTTGTTTTTCATGTTCATACATAACGTCATTACATAGATATGCTTTTTACTGGGTGTCTTTATTATTACTGTTTGTCTACTTGTTTATGTTTCTTTCTATTTACCCAATTTTTTTTGCTACATTGCTTAGTCTGCTGTGCTAATGTTATTGTTTTATCCACATTCTAGAATTTTCATGGTACTTTTAATTTTTTTTATATGCAACCTACTAGGAGAGATCATGAAATTCAAGGTACATTGACAAAATTGTGCTCTCAGGACTGCTATTTATGATTCAGCCATGGGTGCTTGCCTTCATACTTTATATACCATATGTCCCAAACACATTGTTGAATGTACAGCTAAAGAGTTGCTAAGTGTGTTTGCTCAGACTTTTCAGAATACAAGCAGCCAGGGACTGAAGGTAAGCTGTGTCTCATCCATGATTTAGAGCTCCTATATAGATCTTTTTTCCTAAAATTTGAATAAGAATTTTCTCTTCATGTTCTTGTCTTAGGTGGCCATGTTCAATGCTTATGTTCGGATAGTTAATACATGTCCACCACATTTCTGGAACTTAGACATGCTTGTTGATCTTTTGCACTACCCTGGACCTTGTTTCTAGCTTGTGAATTGTATTCAAGTCGTTGTGGAAATATTGGGTCCTCAGGCTGTAGGAGGTCAAGTTGAAACAAATGGTGCCAAAGAAGCCGAGCCATCCTTGAGTGACTTGGCAGCAGAAAGGGTCTCTCCTGTTAGGAAGGAAAGGGTCAGCAAAGATGGTATAAATATACAGATCAAACGTCTAAAGGAATTTGATGAAGGATTCTTGAGAATGGACAGAGACACACATGTTATGGATTGGCCTTCAAGTGGGTGAGACATAAACTTGAATGAACAGACTGCAGAACATAGCTCCAAATATGATTTGTTACAAGAGAGAGAATCATATGCAGCTTATTTTCATGAACTGGTTCTGAAGGTTGTCAATTCCTTAGATCCAAACAATGTTTATTCAGATTCAATGAAAGAACGTGCCTTAACTGCTCTGAGTATGCTCTACCAAGTATTTTCTAAATATCCAAAGAGCTTATGTTATATTCACATAACCAAAAGGTTCTTGTTTTTAGACTCAAATGTCTTTCATAGGTTGTGGTTTGTTTGTAACTTTGTATAACAGTCAATTTTCTTTTCATTTTGCTTTCTAGTTTTACTTTTCTATTTACCGTTGGATGCCATATCTGACATTTATTCAATCATAAGGGATGAATACAATGGATGTCTGCTATGCAAATGCCCTGAACTAGATTTCTCGAAAGGTACTCTCCACAAACTGTATGAAGTATAAACAGTATCATTAGTTCAAATTTCCTAATCAAAGTTGGTTTAAACGCATCTTAATTGGGTTTCCCGCATGCAGTCTTACACTGAAGCTCTTCTAAAGGAGTGCTTGGAAGAGTATGCACCATTGAATGTGTGGCAAATTGATCCCAATACATTTGATATTCATTCTTTTGATGTTTAAACATGTAGAACATTCCAATAGTGTATCATATAGTTGTAAACAAATATTCTCAGCAAAAAGAGCTTTGCTTAACTGATACAAAACTCAAAACTGAGTTTTCCCCTTGGAAAATTGACTCCCCTTGGAAAACTGATGAGGTGAGATGTCTCTTAAAAAAAAGTCCAAAATATAAAATTAAAATATTTAGACTACATAATTTTGGATTTGATTGAATCTGAACTTCAAAATTATTAGGTGGATTACTCTTATAAAAAAAGTCCAAAATATAAAATTAAAATATTTAGACTGCCTAATTTTGGATTTGATTGAATTTGAACTTCAAAATTATTAGCCCGATTACACTGGTTCAGAGAAAGGGCTTCAAAGGTGATATTTTTTTTTACCCACCCAATTCAATGGGTTTTTCAAAACACCTCTGAATGGATGGTAAAAAGTCACAAAATTTCTTTGAGATGGTGCAGAAAAAGGAAATGATTTATTAGGTCAATTACCATACTTGTTTGAGATGCGAAGAATGCTTAGAAGTGTTCTGGTAGTGGTGTAACAAGGTTATATCCTTCTTGCTGCTGCTATATAAGAACTCGAAAATATGAACCTTCATAAGACTAAAAGAATTATACCTTCCCTGCTTCTCCTACCTGTGTTGTAAACTCCTCGAGGTGCCACACTGATCATGTGTTTCAACAGCTGACTCTTTGCAACTCCAGGATCTCCCATCAAACAGACATGCAAGTCACCTCTTATCTGCAAGTAGAACAGAAATGTGAGCAATAAATATACAGTTGCATGTGCAGGCAGAGAGAAAATACACTAGGGCCACACTTCCCCCTTCTACACACGCATAAACACACACATTCCCCCTTCTACACACGCATAAACACACACTAGGGCCACACTTCACTTGTAGACATTAATTGCTTTTCTCAGACTCTCACCAACTTACCCTTGGTTTTTCTTTAAGGCTCCCTTAGTGGGTGCCAACTTGCTTTGTCTTATGGCCTCCTGAACTAAGGCTACATAAGCATTGTGTGTTCTAGAATTGTTGTTAGTTGTTAAATTTTGTTGATGAAAATAGATTAATTTTTTTGGTGAAACTATGTATAATACTAGATATTTTCCAGCAACAAAGATCAATTTGAAGGACGTGTTCATCTAATTTGATTGTTCTCGTTGCAGGCTCAAATTCAGAAGTTGTCAGAGCACGTGCCCAAAGAGCATATACCTAGATCGATGACAGTACATATAAGAGGAGAACTTACGAGGAAGGTTTGTTTTTTTTGTGAAGTTTTTACATTTGTTCTGTTGGTTGCATACGATTTGGCTTTTGTCACAATTAAAATCATTACAAAAGCATTTACAGGCTTACAGCTGAGTCTGGGTTGCTCAGGTTGGGTCGGGTGACCTAGTGCAAATCTCTGGAATATTTCTTCCTATTCCTTATACAGGTTTTCGAGCAATGTGAGCAGGGTTGGTGGTAGATACATATCTTGAAGAAATGACAATTACTCGTTTTAAGAAAAGATACGAAGAGTAAGTACAATTTTACCTTTTTGTTTGTTGTAAAGGCATCTTCCTTATACCGTTGTGGTTCAAGTAGAATTTGGAAATGCTTCATTTTTCAAAGATGAGAAGCTAATCTATGATTTGAATCAAAGTTAACATTTGTTAAGATGCTTTTTTATTATTTTTTAATGCTTTCATTTTTCATGAACGAGATTTAGTATTTTCTAAAGGCAAAGTGAAGGGTTTTTGGATATCCAAACATTAAGCACTTCTTGTTTGAAATTGTGTCTTAGCAATCAAAACAATCCAGAGTTATCATGATTCCTTCCTTTTTTTATATCATTACAGTGTTTATTCATTATTTGTTATTGCCCCTCAATTTGTAAATACTAAATATCTAATTTCAAAAGCCTACACTTTGAAACTGGTCTATACCCAATTTGCAGGTATTTTTTTTTTTTAAATTCACTGTCGTCGCTTAACCGACGGTTCTAGATGTCGATGAATCGACGCTTAGTCTTTATTTCCATCGCTTAACCGATGGGTCTCCATGTCTCTNTTTTTTTTTTTTTAAATTCACTGTCGTCGCTTAACCGACGGTTCTAGATGTCGATGAATCGACGCTTAGTCTTTATTTCCATCGCTTAACCGATGGGTCTCCATGTCTCTTAACCGACGCTTAGTCTTTATTTCCGTCGCTTAATCGACGGTTTTCCATGTCACTTCACCGATGCTGAATCTTTATCTCTGTCGCGTAACCGATGGTTCTTCATGTCGCTTCACCGACGCTTAGAAAGATGTCGGATAACCGACGCAAGGCTACCGACTCTTAAAAAAAATCATAGTGTCGTACATGCAACAGTGAAGTGTCGAAAATCCGATAATACGGCCGTCGGATTTTTGGTCGAAATGTAGTAGTGAAGGTAGCATACAAATGGATATGTATTATGCAAAAATTCCTGTTCATAATGAAAACAAGAGGCTGTACAGTGAGAAAATTTATCCTCATGTCGTGATAAGTCAGGCTCAGCCTGATATTCATCATGTTTATGTTGTCGATATAGACTTATAGTTGTTTGTTTTCTTTAATTATATATCTCCTTGTAACTAAAAAACTGTTGTGCCAAGTAAAGGTAAGAAGGATAAAAAAGAGACAAATGAACAAGAATCTTTGGAAAGAAAGCAGAAAAATGGAGGACTATGGAATATGTATTTTAGTGGCTCGGTGGCTAAAATAGGTGCTGGTGTAGGTGTGCACATAATTTCCCCCATTAGAGATACTAAAGCTTATTGTTACAAGTTGGTTTTTGAATGTACTAACAATGTAGCAGGATATGAGGCTTTGTTGTTGGGTCTACATTCATTGAAGGATTTGGGAGCTAAAAGGGTCCAAATCTTTGGAGATTCAGAACTTGTAGTGAATCATGTGAATGATAGCTACAAGACTAGGCATCCATACCACATGTAAGAGAAAATATAAAGTAGACATTGTGAATAGGCCATCCATACTTGACAACACCAAATATTGGCAGGTTTTCAAAGATGTATGCAAATTAAAAGGTTTTTGGAGCTGTCTGGTGAGTTTGTGAATACCCACATAGATGAATATGGTGTTGACTCCGAGAATTTCCTAGAGGCTAAGGGGAATGAAGAAGAGAGCATTGGAGTAGAGAAGCTGAAAGGATCTTTGGGGGGTAAGGATATAGTCTAGTTGAAAATTAATAACATCCCCAGAGGTTTTATCCCCTTAGATATTTTTTTTTACCAAAATGACATTGTCAGAGATCCTAAGGTCACACCTGCTGAAGACGCTGTGGAAAATAAAAATATTGGCACTGAAGATGACTCGAAAATTGTAAATTTATCCAAGAAATTAGGTGCTAAAGAAAAGGAAGAATATGTAAACCTGATGAAGAAATACACAAATGTGTTTGCATGGAGTTATGATGACCTGAAAGAGTATGACACTTCCATTATACAACATACTATCCCAATCAATCTTGGGGGAAAACCATTTAGGCAAAAGCTTAAAAGATTCAATCCAAAGCTAGTACCTATCATTGAAAAGGAGATTATAAAGTTGTTTGATGCAAAAATAATTGTGACTCTAAGGTTTTCAAAATGGGTATCTAATTTTGTTCCTGTTAGGAATAAAAATGGGGAAATAAGACTATGTGTGGATTTCAGGAACTTGAATAAAGTCTCTTTAAAGGAAAATTACCCTTTGCCAAAGATGGACCAGATTCTGCAGAGGGTAGTGGGATCAAAGAGGATATCTACTATGGATGGTTTTTTTGGTTACAATCAAGTGAAGGTGCTTCCTGAAGACCAGGAAAAAACTACTTTCACCACACCTTGGGGTACCTTCATTTATGCAAAGATGTTGTTTGGATTAATGAATGCTAGAGCTACTTTCCAACGTGCCATGGATATTTCCTTTGCAGATGAAAGGGAAAATTTTGTGGTGATTTAAATGGATGATATTACTGTATATTATAGATTTGGAAAAGATCATATCAGACATTTAGAAAGGGTTTTCATTAAGTGCAGAAAGTATGGCATTTCATTAAATCCAAGAAAGTCAAATTTTGCTCTAGAAGAAGGAAAACTACTGGGGCATATTATTTCAAAGGAAGGAATCAGGATTGATCCAGACAGGGTAAATGGCATATTGAAAGTGGAAGAACTGATAAGTAAGAAGGAAATACAATATTTCATTGGTCAGGTAAATTTATTGAGAAGATTCATTCCTAGCTTTGTTGAAATCCTGATTAACATTACTAATATGTTGAGGAAAGATCATGAAATAAAATGGACTGTGGAAGCCAAAAAATCTTTCAAAGATATAAAACAAGCCATTTCAGAAGCTCTTGTGATGGTTAGTCTGGACTTTGAGAAATATTTTTTAGTATTCTCATATGCTTTGGAGCATACTGTGGCAGCAGTTTTGTTACATAAAATGATCAAGGTGAAGAGCATCCTATAGCATTTTTTAGTAAGATATTGAGAGATAGAGAATTGAAATATGATATGACGGAAAAAAAATCTTATGCTTTGGTTAAGGCCTTAAAGGACTTTATAATTTACATCCTCCATTCCCATATAACTGCATATGTTCCCAGCAATGTGGGGAAGAGTATACTTACACAGCCAGATCTAGAGGGGAGAAGAGATAAATGGATTGCAGTGCTTATAGAGTATGGCATAGAAATTAATCCCACAAAATTGATTAAAGGGAAAGGATTGGATAAAATGATGATAGATTCCCCTTGCGATTCTTTGTAGCTAAATTTTTTAGCTAGTCAATCTAATCAGTTGGATACAGAAGTACCAGTTGGGCCTGATTTTTCTAGCTCTCCCTAGTATGCTAATACTGTTTATGTATTGCAGAATTTATAGCCTCCTGTAGGGTTAAGACAAACAAGAGCTAGGTCTATGAAGTTGAATGCTGCGAAATTTTGTATCATAGAACAGTATATTTATTGGAAATACCCTGGTGGAATACTGCTAAACTGTCTTCTGGAGAATGAAGCTCAACATATAACAAAAGAGTTTCATGAAGGAGATTATGGAGGGCACCATTCCTGGAAGGTAACCGACAATAAAATTCTAAGAGAAAGATTCTATTGGCCTTCATTGTTCTAATATGTACATAAGGAAACAACTAAATTCCATTAGTGTTAGATTTTTGAAGGAAAAAGGAAAGTGGTTTCACTTCCCTCAACCCTATATCTACAGAAGCACCTTTCCAACAATGGGGGTTGGATTTCATTGGGGAGATAAATCCAAACTCCTCCAGATGGCATAAGAGGATTTTAACAGCTACTGATTATTTCATGAAGTGGATTGAAGCAATACCCACTAGAAGAGGTACATAAGAAGTGATAATGTATTTCCTAGAAAATAATATCTTGGCAAGATTTGGTTGTCCTAAACGAATTGTGATAGAGAGTGCAACTGCATTGAATTCCAAGAAGATGATTAATTTTTGCTATAAATATCATATCATCCTAAATAATTCTACTTCTTATTATCCACATGGTAATGGACTTGCAGAATCCTCTAACAAGAGTCTGGTGAGGATTATTAAGAAGTTGTTGGAGGATAATAAAAGAGCCTAGCACAAAAATTTGAAATATGACTTGTGGGATGAAAGGATCAGCACAAAGAGGGCTATTGGTATGTCACCATTTCAATTGGTATATAGAGCCGAGGTAATTTTTCCTACATCTCTAGGAGTTCGAGTTATGAAATTATTGCAGGACCAACAAGATGAACCTAATCCCATGCAAAGAAGAATCAACCAGATTATTGAACTGGATGAAATGAGGGATAAATTCTATCATAGGGTCCAGATACATCAGGAGAATATGAAGAATACATTTGACAAAATAATAAAGGAGGACGTTTTTCAGGTTGACGACCTGGTGTTAAATGGGATGCCCCACATGAAGACAAAGGAAAACATGGAAAATTTTATCACTTGTGGGTAGGCCCATACCTTATTGCAGCACTCAGAGGTGACAATGCTTTTATTCTACAGTATCCAGACGGGTCACGGTATGAGGGAGGCCTAGTGAATGGGAGGATTCTAAGACATTACCTAGAGTAAAGGGACAGAGTTCCATGTATTATTGTGTAAATATTTTTATTTTTCCAGTCAGTACAGATGGTGGATCGAAATATTTGAAGCCAGCAGAGAAGGCCCTAAGATCGAAAGAGGTAACCATTTTTCAATTATGTTTTCTTTCAGAAAAATAAATTAAGAAGATGTTGTCAATGGATTTGGAAACTAGTCTACGGGGTCATTTTCAACCTCCCTGGGAGGATAGTATCTCTTGTGGAGCCAGTTGTTAGCACCATATTCAAAAAATTTCAATTATAGGAGGTGTTTGGGGAAAATACCTTATCGAAAAGTATGGGGAAGGAATCCTCAAAGTTTGCAGGGGTGCTGAAGGCATCTATGGAGTGGCATTCTGCATTTGGAACAAGAAATAGTAGGAATGAGGTAAAGGATAGCATGAATCCATGACCTTGATTTGAAATGATAAATATTGACGACAGAAAGGAATTTCGTAGATCATAGATGCAAGGAAAAACACGGTCGTTGGAGGTGCGGAGTGGATTAAATGGGAACCATAATGGAAGGTTGAGATTAATCTAAAGAAAGATCAATGGCACTGAAGCATTTCATGCAGTGGACATGCTCTGCAAAAATCAATTTTCCAAATCACGAAATGTGTTAAAGGGTGAAAATATTGGAAGGATGAAGAAAAGGCCGGGATAGATCTACGATCGTGGTTCATTTTGCGATTTCAACTAGAGTGGACAAGGTCATGATTTCAATTCACAAAAAGTGGTAGAGTCCACTCCAATCAATGGTCGCAAGTAGAGTTCGATCTTGATCAACGGATAAGAAGCATACTGTGATCTAGATTTTCTCTTTAGATCAAGGAAGGAGTAATCGGTGGAATGTTAAATATTTTAGACGTGAACGGCCTCAATGAAGGTAATTTGGAGTTCGACAGTAGAGGTCGATTTTCCCAAATTAAGCTACATATACTGGTGGTGAGGAAAACTTTGACACAAAGGACCTCACATATCCAAGGCTCAGATTGCAATGAGAAAGATCTACAGTGTAGGATTGATAGAAAATACACGGGGATTAAGCAGTATAGAAAACTATAAATGGTTCTACATAGAGTTGTAAAGGTTGGTCTTTTCTAGAACCTCGAGATTATCGAACTCCCCAACTGCATACAAAGCGCCTGCTTGGATGGACCAGAAGACTATGCTAGATAAAAAAGGTAGGCCCCTAATACTCCCTCAGTGTTATTTAAAATGGAAAAAGTACGAGAAATAGAAGTGGTAGATGTAAGGGATAATGCAGAATTGGGGGTCATGGGCTAGAGGGAATAAGAAAGTCTCGTGGATGAGAACGTTGAGATTTTTGATACCATTCTGGTCAGAGAAAGCATTGAAGCTGCTACGGGTAAATTGGAAGTCCTTAAGGACTAGAATAGCGATACCTGTGGTGTTTTTAAATCATTTTTCTATTTTTTCTCTATTAACCAGACCCCCAATTGCCCCGAGTTTGTTGAGTGGTGTGCATGCAATTTTTCTGCCACCAAAGGGGTCATTGAGAATCGGTCCAAATCCAAAATCCTATACTCAATTCAGGCTCATGTCGTCCATAAAACCCTCCACACCCTAGACGCATTTGTCCACCTATCCCAAAGATACCTAGAAGAGAGTATCGTACATTTCTTTGGAGTGTCTACTATCGAAAATTGAGAAGTTTTCCTAAGGTCTTTCTCAAAACCTAATGGTGAATTCATCAGTCTGTCTTACCCCATTGACCTTAGTCAATTTAATGAAGAAACTCAGTGGTGCATAGCCCTTTCTAGCCAGTTTTTAGGTCTAGATACTAATGGTTTTATCATAGAGCCATTGTTGAGTCTACTGTTTGTTTTGAGTACCTGTCCTGTCGAACCTAAACTGCCAGGGCAATCTTTTTAGTCCTGTTGTCTTAAATTTGATGAATTTCTAGACGATAACATTCATTCTCAATTAGCTAATTTCCATGGCACCGAAGTATTCAGATTCCAATCCTTTTTGTTGAGAATGTTTTTATGTTATAACAACGAATATTTGCAAGTACTTGAGCTAGAGATCATTGGTGACATGACCAAAGACTACTGTAAATTCATGAAACTTTTGATGGTTGAAATATACAACCTTTTCTTTCAAGAAAGGTTGCCCAAGTTGTTTTCTGAGATGAGGAAAATACTGCAGCTGTCTCATAGCAAGATGATAGGAGACTGGTTCCTGACAGAATTTGGAACAGTCATAAGGCTATAGGGTTTTGTGCATCAGCCTTACATCCTGCCAGACTTTCTAACTTCCAGGGTTTTCTACTTGGAATTAATCAGGAAAAGACTCACTCTTGAAGAAGAACACTTTTTGAATTATAATAAGGGCTCAAATTTTACTTTCCCCTCGGAGGTGGGGCCATACATGGTCAAGATCAGGGTTGCTTTACCACTGGTTGGTAACTTACTCCAAGGCATATTATTCTCCCATGAACAGGCTATAAATTATGAAACACATCAAGTAATTTACAAAAGGAGGAAGGCTCACAAGAGTAAGCCTTTTGAGCACACTGAAATACCTGGGCTTAGAGAAGTGGTCAATTGGGATGATTTCCCTAACTCTACCATGATGGATGTCAGCATAGGCCGAAGCTCTATCTCACCTTTTCCATGGGGTAATTATCCCCAAATGGAGCTTTCCAAAGTAGGTGCAATGGTTGGGAATTCCTCATTGTTGGTTAGTTATTTAGGGAGTTCAATGAAACGAGGACTTTCAGAACCCATGGATATTGATGAGGTAGATACTGCCAACATGCCCAAAAATAAGAAAATAGAACAAGAACAACAAGTATTGTAGGTGAAGAGGAGCAATATGAAGGGGAAAATGAAGAAGAAAAATGTGGAAGACAAACTGAAACAAGAAGAGCCCGAAACAACCAAGTTACAGATCTAGGAAAATGTGTTCGATTGATGGACTCCAAACAGGAATGCCTTTAAAGAATATTGGATGGACTCTTACCGATAAAGGGCTGATAAATATTTTAGTGAGAAAGTGAAGATATATAATGAAGTGATACAGTTTCCCTACCCAAATGTGGCATTGAAGACTATGAAGGATCATGCTACAGAAACCCTTAGCTTAGCCTTGACACTAGGAAACAAAGTGTCAGAGGTTAATGTGAACCTCAAAACGGTTCCCACTATTGACATAATACACCTTAACAGAGAGACCAGTGACATCTTGAATACTAGATTACTGAAATCCACTCTGCAAATATCTAAGCTGTAGGAAAGTGAAACAAAAACTCTAGACCTCTTGAGGAAGGTAAGAGTCGAAAACAAGGCCCTCGAGATCCAAATTACCAATTTGAAGAATGAATCATTACAAATATATGGACCAGCATATAAGGGAACTTCAACTAAAATATTGTTGGACCAGAAAGAAAAAGAGATCCAAGTTCTAAAAAAGGAAGTTGAAAATACCTTCCTCCAAGCTCATTCACACAAATGAGTTGGCTGAATTTGAAAAAGAGAAAGATACACTGACCACTAAAATTACCGATTGCAATGCTAAACTGTTGAAGCTCGAGGAGAAGGAAAGGTAGTGGGAAGTGGATACCAAGATTTTGAAGGATAGTGAAAAAGAATTGAACGCTACACTAGCAACAAAGAAAAAAGAGCTTCAGGAAAAAAACATAGAGATGGCAATTCAACAAGTAAATGTAGCTGGAGAAGTAGACACCAGTTCTCTTTCTAAGGTGATGTCCCAAATAGGCCTGAAAGATACATAGCTTAGTAAGTTAAAGAAGCAGGTTAAGGAGCTAGAGGAGGAAAAAGCAAAGTAGGAACAAGAAAAGGAAAAGATAGAGGAGAAATGTCAAGAATTGACACAACAAAACGCCAAATTAAGCCAGCAGGTGATAGTTAATATGGCCTTACAGGGTTCTAGACATTTGATATGGGATCAAATCATTGCAAAAGCTAAAAAATTCATACCTTATATAGATTTCATCGCATATTAGGAAAATGCTTTGATAGAGGCCAAGAAAAAGGTTTCGACAGTATTGGGAGAAGTGCAGAGAAGACCCGCAAAGACAACAAAAAATCATGTTGATTTTCTAAGTGCCTTGTTAGATGATATACACAACTGGTATAATATCCAAAACAAATTTGCTATCATCTCTGGGGCCAGAAAGGTAATTTCTAAACATAGGTTGATGGACATTGTCTAGGCCAAAGTTGGCATTATTGATCACAAGGTCAAGGAGGTTATCAAGTTATTTAACCCACTAGTAGACAGAGGGATTCCTTTATTCTTGGAAGAAAAAGGGCCCTTATTGTCTCAGAAATATTATCTGGAGCGATTGGTTAGTTTTTTATCAGACAACAACAAGTTCTGAGACATGCAGCAATGCTTGTTAGGCAAGACCATTTTCTATAACTCAGCTAGTGAATTCAAAATTTTGTTTGATTTTAAAGCCACCTGTGCGAAAGCACTCAAGGCCTCATACAAATAAATTATGGAACTCAAAGTACAGGCACTCGACATGGTTGTCGCTACTTTTCCTGGTCCTGATCAATGGAGGTAAATTCACCAATACGGGTTGAACAAGTTTAGGATGCAACCATAGAGGTGGCAATGACAGTGATGCATGAAATTTTCTCCATGGACACACCGCTCTGATGATTACCTCTCCTAGAACTTTGTATAGCTCTCACCAACCTCAGGATATGTAAAGGATCTTGCGTATATTTCCTCCCGCAATCCACAGTTCATTTTTCAGTTTTATTTAAATTGTGGCAGATACACCATATTAGAGTTTGTTAGAAGATGTTCTTCAGTTGTAACAAATTTTGATTCCCGAATGTTGGTTTAGGAAGTACAAAAATACTGTAAATATACCTCCCGAAGAAGGAGAAAGGTTTGGAACTAATGTAACTTTGTGTTGTATGCTTTCAAGAGATTTCTAATAAAGTTGCAGAACTGAAATCGGTGTTTTTCATAGGGATTCACGTGTTTTTTGTGTTACAGTATGTTGCTTCCTTTCTCATGTGAATGTTTTCCATTTTATCTCCCCCATTATGTTTTCTTTCATGTCTGAAATAAGTGTATAACAGTTTGGAATTCATACATACTATGCTCCGTCTGTTGTTTCATATATCGACTAAAGCTTTCTTATAAAGTTAATACAGAATTAATTTTTTAATGCTCTGTGTTAATGGTTTGTTCTTGCTCTTCCTTTTCCACTAGACAATTATAATTTGACTATGACCAAATGGATATCTTGTCTCTATGTTAAAATCACCTACGTAAGCTCTGTTTATTTCTGTTACACATCTTGACTTCATCGCCCAATGGTTCTATGTTTTGTTTCAACCACCCTTACAAACAATTCATATTTTCACTTGTACATATCTGGCATTGTTAATATTTGGTGAGAGATTCCTATCGGAAGAGCAGAAGGCCAGTTCTCTCTTCGAAAGTGGTTCAATTGTTACCTAGGAACGAGCCTTCACAACCTATGGTTCTGTTCGATTGCTAACACATATAATATACAAGATACTTAAGATCATTACACACAGAGCATCGGAATAGGAGAATGCCTTTCACAAAGCCCAGCTCAAATTTAATAGATTGCTTAGTAAAAAAATGTAGAAGGAAATCCTATTACACAGTATTTATCCATTTACATAGTGGGTATCAAGTCAGCTACACAGTCGTCTTTTAATACCGAGAACCAAGTTACTTAGGCATCCCAATGGGCTATGGAACCATTGCAGGAAATGGTGCAGCCCATGGAAAAAAGGCCTAAACTGAAGTACGATTTACATAAATGAAGAGAGAGTGTGCTAAAATCCCAAGTCATTTCTATTTCATTGCTAACAACCCAATTAATTTTACAACCCAAACTTAATTACACATAGACTAATGGCTTAAAAGCTACTTCATGGCTCAAATGTATTAACAAAATAATAAAATCCAAGTATGTAATCATAAGCCCGAAGGAAAACTCCAAACCCCACAAAGAAGCCCCAAACCCAAACGATGAAACAACACACAGGTAGGCCGAAAGGAAACAAGCTTATGCTTGTTGAGCAGGCTTACCTTACACCTTGGCTCCATAGGAAAGACCACGACAGAGTTGGAGCCACGCTGCTCCTCACTCTCTTTCGGCACCTGCAAACACAATTGAATTTGGAGATGAGAAGTATGACCATGTTAAGAACCTTAAACCAAAAAAATGTGCAGGCATAAGAACCCATAATGAAGCATACCTTGCAGTCTGAAGGTCGCCTCCATGGTTTTCTCCTTGCATAGAGACAAAAACTCCAAACCCAAAATGATAAACAAATGCAGAAACCATCGTGATCCAAGCCTAAGGGAAGGTTTCCATGATTTCTAAGATCATTAAATGCACCAGCTGGTGGCCATTAACGTGATATCAAACCCACTCTCCAGAGTAAGATTCGTTTCTTTTCATGACCTCCAATACAAATCTTAAACTTTGCTGACATATGGTACAACCATAGCTTATACTCTCTACCCCTTTCATATCACCATGTAACAATTACAACGTATACATTATAACAAGGTTAATATATTACAATAATAAGGTTTAAGTGTAGAGTCCATATATGGTATGTGCTAGCCTTAAGTCAACCCCAAGACTTAGGTATTAATATAATGTATGTACCATAGGTTTAAAACCTAATAACATGTGAACCTTAGGCTTTAAGCAATAAGCTTAACACAATACAATTAAGCCCTAAGCTTTTGCTTAGTGAACATGGCATATGTAATATGCCATGTTAATTAGTTTAACCATTATAACAATGAATGGCCCGGTTTGAAGGCCATGTACTTAACCTGCAAATAGAAAACATACAAATTATTAATGGTTATTAATAAACTAAAACATAAAACGTAAATAATACCAAGATGTAGAATAAAGAGTTACAAGACCATAAGGAAGCATAAGTACTGAACAAGAATTTTAGTAGTAATAGTTAAATGGACGAGAATAAGATTTGTACCTTGTTATAATTCAGAGTGGGTAAAGGAACCAAAGTCAACGAGCAGTATGCTCTTAATGATCCCGTCGCAAAGTATCAACTGCATGTGAATTAGAACAGGTGCCTTAGTTCAGAGAACTAAGTAAACCTACAAACAAGTTAACACCTTTACCTCTCAAACTGTCATGGGATAATGAGTCCTGCCACTCTGCCTACTTTGTTTCCACAAACAAAGTTAAGTAGGACCTTATAATTAACAAATGTGACTATGTAGAAAGGATGAAGCATTTACACCAGTGACGACACATAAGCGATAAAAGTATAAACATAATACTAAAGCATTAAACAACAGTATGACATCATAAGTAAAACACATTAAAAATAATAGCTGAAAGTTAAAGATAGAGCATAAGAATAGCTTACGGATAAATAGTGGTACATGAAGTGTACGATAGAGTTTCGCAAGCGAATAGTGTTCCATCTAGGTAGATTCTACCAGCCTATATTTTTTATTTTATTTTCGATTTTTGGGGATATTACAAGTGGTATTAGATCCTAGTTTCAATACTAAGAGACCCATGGGTGCACCAAGCTATCACCACAAAGAAAATAAAGTATAATATTAAATTTTTGTTTGTAACAGAAAATTTTCCTGTTATTAAAAATTTGTTTTGCAGTTATAAGAATTTTTACATCACTGTCCAGTTTATGAATACTGAGGAAAAAAACAGTCATCAAGGGAAGATGACCACCCCCACTCAAGAAGCGGAACTAGTGGTAGAGCTAAACTCTGATGTTTTGAAAAATCTCCATAGTCTTCAAGCTGAATTGAAAATTTTCAGAGAAGACAATCTGAATGAAAGGAAGGAGCAACAAACTATAAATGAAGCCTTACTGAGAAATATGACGGGAGGAAGCCCGAAAGGTAAACCTACTCAGTCCACCAACAGATCCAAAAGAGAACCATACTATAAACAAGCTAGCAGCCGAAGAGAAGAAGAAAAAGAATGTACCCCTGATCAGTTCCGGCCTCGATAATGTACCTTCTCGAGAATCATTTTCCCCATGACCTATTTACAGAATAAAGCAATTAAGTTCTTATGGACCACTAAAGGTGAAGAAAGTTTTCAAAATATTAAGCATATTTTGATGACCACACCGGTGTTATGAACTGCGTATCCCGATGGGGATTTCGTTGTTTGCATGGATGCAAGCAAGGAAAGACTTGGAGGAGTCCTCGTGCAGAATGATCATGCGGTCTGTTACAAATCGTGAAAGTTAAAAGAGCATGAGAAAAATTACCCTACGCATGATCTTGAGTTAGCTTCCATCATCCATGATTTGAGGATGTGGAGGCACTACCTCATGGGAAGAAAGTTCCTTCTAAAGACAGAAAATATTATTCTGAAGTATTTATTTGATAAACCAGATATGAAGGCGAGAAAATCTAGATGATTGGCTTTCCTCAACGAGTACCACTTTGAGCTAAATCACAATGTTGATGTATTTGTAACTTTGGAATGTATTTACTTCTATATATTATGTATTGTAAAACAATGTTTATTCCGGGAAGTATCTTTAATGTAATTGAGGCATGTCATGCCCTGATGTTCCTATCAGGAGATTCAATAATGTAAACAAGTCATGTAAAGTCATAGAGTATAACCGTCCTTATTGATCAAGGGTTAAAATCCCCACATTTGTGGGGCCCTAGGGTTATTACACTCTCCTAGAGAAGTCAAACCTAGTGAGTTATTGTCAAGTTGGGAATTAGTATAAATAGAGAGGGAGACTCTCTATTTAGCACACATTCATAGACATTCACTCACACTCAGTTGTAGTCCATAAATGAGAGAGAGAGAGAGAAGAACATGGTACAAGATAGACACAGACTACTACTATCGAGAGATCATCTTACTGTCTTTGGGTTTTACTTTTGGTGCTGATTCTATCTCTGAGGAAGTTGCGGGGTTTTCTCCTTTATGGTTTCCCCTAATAAAATATTTGTGTTCATTGTCTCTTGTGATTCATTGTTGTGCTTGTTATTCTCTTAGATAAGATCCTAAGATCATATAGCTTAAATGTTAAAAATATAACATGGTATCAGAGCTAACCTAAGAAGAAGACACTATGCAGCTCCTGAAGCTAGTGCTTCCTACTTTTTGGATCTCTCTCCATATATTTTCAACAAAAGGAGGCTGGGATGACTCTCCTCTCTAGGGCGCATCTTTCTATCGAAGCAGAATCTGATTCTGAACATTTTCATTTATTGACCCGACACTGCTACCGAAAATTAGGGCTTTCCACAAAAGTGGAATTTTTGAGTGAGCCTAGGCTTGGATTGATATCCTCCCCAAAATCAAAGTTTAGAGATCAATATCATAGTTTTTGGTTGGGCAGAACTCCAAGAAAGTCAAACCCTAATATGCTCCTTAACCAGACAACCAACTCTGTAGAAATTCAGCTCTAAATCCAGTTTCGACATCTTAACCTGGTAAGATCTAAATAATTTTCATTTTCACTTGAGGTTCTCTGTTAAAGATGTCTCATCATACCAATATTGATGAAAATCTTGAGGGAGCTGATAACTTATGATCTTGGAAGTATAGGATCTCCCTGGTTCGGGAAGAAAATGAGTTGGACTCTTACATCAATGAAGAGGTTCTAGATCCAGAGAGAGATGAGGCTAAGGCCTTACACAATAAGAATTGGTCATGGGTAAGAGTATTATTGTTGATTCAATCAAGTATCACCTCATACCACGCGTTTCCTCTCTAAAGACACCTAAATAGATGTTGATGCACTGACCAAGTTATTTGAAGGGAAGAACATAAGCCGAAAGATGACTTTGAGAAACCAATTGAAGAATGTAAATATCCAGAATGCATGTTAGGATTATTAATCCTTCCTTTTCCAATTTGTTCATATGTCTAAATTGGGATTCATGTCTAAATCAGGAGTCCATCCAGTCTATTTTTAGTCACTAGCACCATTGGGTCCACTTGGCCTAATTGGGGCACATGTTTCAGTTACTAAAGTGTGGGGAACACTAATTGAGGCCTACTGCCACTAATTGCACTTGATTTCATCAGTTTAGGAGCCTCCTAGACCAATCCCTACAATGTAGGATCCACCGGAGGTGCCAAAACCAACCAAGGCCAGTTCAGTTCAATTAGTGACTAGTCAAGCTAAGTTAGGAGTCAGTTACATTCACTTCTAGTCCTCTACATTCAGTTAGCACTAGGTTTGCATGGCTATACTCAGGAGGGGTGCATTTCTCACCTATCACAGTTAGTTAGCCTCGGTCAACACTGAATGTAACACTTGAGTTGTGTTTTAGAGCTCTGATGAACTCCAGTTTTGGTTTAGACAAGGTCAGTTAACTATTGAGTCCTCCAACACTGATTTAGACAAGGTCTTAGTTACCTACAGTCAAGTAGAGTCTAATCAATTTGAATTTCCTCAGGTGGATTCGAATTGCATGTGGCTATTTAATTCATTGTACTTCATTGTAATTATTTATCTAATTACTCTTTGATTAATGAAAAGCATTCACAGTTGCAAGCCATTTTTGCACTATTTCATTCTTCAATAACTGAGTAAATTGTGTGATCTATTTTGTGAGTTGTGTGGTTTTCCACATATCTATGTCCTCAATTTAATATGGTAGCGGATCCTTGGTGGACAAGGCACTTCTCCTCCTCATATATCCTACTGGATCATTTTTTAGCAAAATTTCTCCTTCCAGCTCTACACCAGAAGCAGAAGGTTTACCACTTAATACCCCAAGTAAAGGAATCGTTGATCAATATTGCTTGATCAACTATGCTGGGTGTGATGAAAACCTGAAATGTGCAGGTTGTCGACCTTACGGTGCCCCTTTTGTGTTTTTTGCAGGTACAACTTCGAATGGATTCTTCAGTTCCTCTTCTCACCCTATCCACAAACTATTTAGAATGGAAGAAGAAGATGATTTCATCTCTGATGAGACAAGGTCTTTGTCAGGTGTCTATTGGACTTAGTAAAGAGTGTTTTAGTGAGATTGACTGGCTGAATAAAAGTGATGGAGCTTTTGGAACAATAGCAACAACTCTTTCTCCTAGCTTGCACTACCACATTAGATCTATTGAAGACCCGAAGGAACTCTGGACAAGATTGGACAGAACCTTTGGAGTGATTGATGAGGATCATAATAGCATTTTGGAGAGAATATCCAGCACCATAATAACTCTTGATCCAAAATTATCATCCTCCACACTCTCTGATGAAGTTGTTTAAGATGAAGAAGAAGTAGAGGCTTTTACATAGTCAATTCGAATTGAAGACAGTCTCCATGCAGTAACTCCTTCTCCTGATGCTACGGATGTTCATGAGATCTCTGATATCTCATCTCCTCATATTTCTGAAATAGAAGAAGACATTCAAATATCCGATATTGAAGAAAAGCACTGCTGCACTTCCATGCAAACATTCATCGGTGATTTTCCTTTGAATTCTGTGCAAAATTTACTAGTAATTGCTTCCGAAAGTGAAGAGAAATTTGGTTTTTCTCCCTCTAATGTTGCTGCTAGTGTGGAAATATGTGATACCTTGGATATTTTTGAAGAAATATCAGATTACCAGATTGATCCATTTTCTCCCCATGATCTATATTTTCCGGCAAATTCCTCCAGTATTGCATGCACCAAAATTCAGAATTTTGAAGAAGAAGAAAGTTGTGCATCCACCGTCTCGGTTAACCATTTATTTGAATATGATATTAAAATTATTGGATCTAATATGATCTTATTTAGATCTGATCTGATATTTCTTGGTTTAATATATCAAATTCATAATCTTTCAGTATTGCTTGTAGTTGTTCTCATCAATGGAGTGAAGAAACAAGTACCGCAAGTCTCCTACAAAATTGTTGTTGGGGATTTGATTCCATTTCATAGTTTTGGATCTGTTTTGAACCTATTTAGATCTGATTCAATTTCTAATATGATATTATTTGGTTCATATTTTAAAATCGAAGAGCTTTTAGTCATGCTTGTAGTTGTTCTCACCAATTCCGGTGTGAAAAATCAAGTACCGCACTTTCTCTTCAAAACTGCTGATGGGGATTTGGTGTTAGTTTCCTCATATGAGGTTGCTGATATTTTATTAAGTAATTCATTATCTATTTCAAAAGATATATCAAACTATGGAGTTCAATCATTTTCTCTCAAGAGTCCCAGTGCTTCTCTACCATTGATCACATGCTCATCTCCTCACAGAACTGGTAAAGAGGAAGATTTTCTGCATCCATCTGGACACTTGCTCCTAACACTTGGGGCTGTTCTTACCACTCATGGTTTTCTATTCATGTCTGAAACATATCAGTTTCTTGATTTTTCCTCACATGTAATGAATCCTTAAGAATTTTTTCTCACTTATCAGTTGACTTCAGTTGCTCTACATGAGTCTAGTCTTCATCTGGCAGCTGTCTATATTTCTGATTTAGTTGAGCATATCATTCTTCTTCCAAAGAGGAATATTACTCCAGACATAATTATGGAGAGGTTCACATGCCAGGACCCAGGATACCTATGCACAGAAGAACCATATCGATCCTAATTCTACCTGCTTAACTAGAGGGGGGGATTTTTTTCCCATGTGGTTTTTTCCCCAGTACCTTGTTTTTTAGCAGTTACTTTACTTTACTTGATGTAATGGGTGACATATGGTATTAGTTACCAGGGCCCACAGATTGTCCAAGTTACCATTCAATGGGGTTGTTAGGATTATTAATCCTCCCTTGTCTAATTTTGTCATATGTCTAAATCGGGAGTCCATCCAGTCTATTTTTAGTCACTAGCACCATTGGGTCCACTTGGCCTATTTGGGGCACATGTTTTAGTTACTAAAGTGTGGGGAACACTAATTGAGGCCTACCGCCACACTTGATTGCATTCTTTTAGGAGCCTCCTATACCAATCCCTACAATTTAGGAGCCACTGGAATTGCTGAAACCAACCAAGGCCACTTCAGTTCAGTTAGTGACTAGTCAAGCTAACTTAGGAGTCAGTTACATTTAGTTCTAGTCCTCTACATTCAGTTAGCGCTAGGTTTGCATTCCTGCAATCAGGACGGGTGCATTTCTCACCTACCACAGTCAGTTAGCCTCAGTCAACACTGAATGTAACACTTGAGTTGTGTTTTAGAACTTCGATGAACTCCGGTTATGGTTTAGACAAGGTCAGTTAACTATTGAGTCCTTCGACAATGATTTAGACAAGGTCTTAGTTACCCACAGTCAAGGAGAGTCTAATAAATTGAAATTTCCTCATGTGGATTCGAATTGCATGTGGCTATTTAATCCATTGTACTTCATTGTAATTATTTATCTAATTACTCTTTGAATAATGAAAAGCATTCAGAGCTGCAAGCCATTTTTGCACTGTTTCATTCTTCAATAACTGAGTAAATTGTGCGATCTATCCTGTGAGTTGTGTGTTTTTCCACAGATCTATGTGCTCAATTTAATAACATGGAGACCATCCAGTCTTACTTTACAAGGGTCTCTCAGATCAAGGAATAGTTGGAAGCAGTAGATGAAGAAGTAGAGAATGCAAAAATTGTGATGACCACCTTGAATGGACTCCCTAGGGCATGGGACTCTTTTATTCAAGGGATCTGTTCCAGAAAGAAGCTAATCAAGTTTAGTAGACTGTGGGAGGAATGCTCACAAGAAGAAGCTCGAATATGAGCTCTAGAAGAAAAGATGGGAAGTGAAGATCAAGCTCTCACAATACAATCCAAGAAAAGAAGAACATACCATCACAAAGGTAAGCACTCTTGCCAAAAGTAAAACACTAGAAAGTCTAAAAAATATTATTCTAAGTACATTTGCTTTACATGTGATGAAAGAGGATACCTTGTAAGATATTGTCCTAGAAACAAAGATAGATTTCACAAGAGGAAGGGAAACAAGAAAATACAACATGATCATGCAGCAGAAGATGATGAGCCTTCCACGAAGAGAATCAAACAAGACAATGATGATTCTTCAAGTGTTGAAGAATATGTTTTGATTTTCGCTCTCACAGGAAACATCACACATGGAAGCAATGATTGTCTTATAGAAAATGGGGATTCCAAACACATGACAGGATTCAAAGAATCAGTTTTGAAACTATCAGAACATGAATCACCCCACAAGGTGAAACTTGGGGATGACTACCAATATCCAATAAAAGGTAGTGAAGAATCCTCCTACAAGTTAGACTTTGGAAAGTATATGAAAATGAAGGATGTCCTATTTGTACGAGGAATAAATAAGAACCTTATCTCCATCTCTGCATTAGATGCAGAAGGTATAAGAGTTGCATTTACAGATGTCCAAGTCATCATGTGGCCAAAAGGAAAGACTATTGACGATGGAGTAGTAACTAGAGAACAAGAGGAAGGACTATACAGATTAAAGGGCCAACCAAAACAAGATTCGGTTCATGACTCAATAGAACCGAATGAACTTTTACATTGAAGGATTGCACATGTACACTATAGGGAACTACCACTTACAAGAAAAGTTGTTGAAGGTATTCTAGAAATACAAGAAAAACATGAAGGAGTATGCAAGAGATGTGTGAAAAGAAAGAACACAAAGAAGACATTTCCAAGTAGCAAAAGCAAGGCTAAAGGAATCTTGGAAATCATTCACTCTGATGTCATCCAGTTCATTAAGTGAGTATGTATACTATGTTTCTTTCATTGATGATTTTTCTAGGAAGACATGGATATACTTAATGAACAACAAAGGTGAAGTATTCAACAAGTTCAAGGAATTCAAATCCTTTATCAAAAACTACACAGAGAAGAAGATCAATATTTTTTCGTCAGATAATGGTGGATAATGTTGAAATATTGTAACTTCGAAGAATATTCTATATGTATCTTTTGTGGTCCCCGATGGTCCTACCGGGAGAACCACTTGTATTATCTTGTACCCCGATGCTTCTAATCGGAAGAACTAATAATATTCATGAGGTTGTCCCCTCTAATTGTAAAGGTGGGTCCTTAGCACCCTAGTGTGGTTACTTGAGCCAACATGTGTAACTCGAGCCTACATGAGTAACTCGATCCTACATGTCGGATGAGTTAATTGAAGTGAACAGCTGAATATAAATAGAGGTGTAGCTCTCCTCATTGGTGACACACTCACTCACTTGAGTAGCGCACTTGTGGAGGAGAGAAGTAGTTGGAGAAGGAGGAGGATCAGGTTTTTGATCTCCTTGCTGCTTTTATCTTTTAAATTTTTGGGGCATCTATATTGAGGAAGCTTTTGTTGGGTTTTTCCCTTCAGGGTTTTCCCAGGATAAATATGTGTTGTTCTTGCGATGTTGTTTCTTTCAGTGATCCTGTGTGTATGCTTTTGTTATGAAAATGAAATGAAATACTGATGTCTTAGCTAAGCATATGAAAATTTAACATGGTATCATAGCTAACCAGAACATGACAACTTTCACAAGGAAAAATAGCCCCCTCTCTCTCTCCTTGGAAGAAATTAGGGCTTCTTGCAAAAGAAGAATTTTGAGTGAGCCTGGAATAGGATTTATCTCCTCATGAAAATCAAATTTTAGAGACCTGGATCAATATTTTTGGTTGGGTGAAACTCCGGGAAAGTCAAACCCTAGTTTGACCCCGAGCTAGAAAAACCCTAAATACTAAAACTGCTAAGTTTTGGTACATTCGCTATATCCTGAGATTGGAGAAGTTTCAGGAGCTGAAAATTTCAGAGGCAAAAAATCAAATCCCGATGTACATTGTGTCCAAAATTAAGCTTCATATTCGCTATATTCTGGGATATATGATCCCTCCAAGTTATGGTTCAAACCTCTTCCAGAATTCATCCCTAAATAGGACACCTGGATAAAATCGCTATAGCTTGGGATACCTAGGTCCAAATGAAATTCGTAAAGATGTTCCAAAAAA
The DNA here is from genome assembly GCA_001517045.1 of Pseudotsuga menziesii. Lineage (NCBI taxonomy): Eukaryota > Viridiplantae > Streptophyta > Pinopsida > Pinales > Pinaceae > Pseudotsuga > Pseudotsuga menziesii. The sequence continues at coordinate 503,610 of LPNX010066893.1, forward strand.
ACCACGGACTCTAATTTCTATTTTCAGAATATTAGACTCAGAATATTAACCAATGACACATGGCATTCCGTACAGCTTCACTATTTTGAACAGTCCTGTAACAGGTCACCCTGGGAAAATGATCATAAATCCTAATTGCTGAAACTAATTCTGATGAAACCTATGGTTTTGGATTAGGAACATGCTAGGTTAACTTAGTGCAAAATTTCAGACATAAATCAGCATTAATTTCATATATATCACAGAAACAGTGACAGGAATTTCTACAAAAGAAATTTAAAAACTAGGGCTTCCTGTTCTAGGAGATTCCCTCCACTGTTTTCAGAAAAGGAATACATTGGAAAGCTCCATTTGAATAGATATATCTTTCTATACAATCATATCTAAAAGATTCCAAGTTTTGAAAATTAGGGTTTCTCTGACAAGCCCTATATCAGCCAGCCCTAGAAGCAGGACGGACACCTCAAATCGGTAAGATATAATCTTTTGCTATTTTCATTTGAGGTTCTCATTTCAAAGTGATATATCACATCACTTGAAAACTTCCAAGCATGGAAGTATTTGATCTCTCTGAAGAAAATGAATTGGACACCTACATGAGTAGAGAGGTTCCAGTTCCATATGAAGATGAGGCTCAAAGCCTTACACAAGAAGAACTTGATCAAGGCCAAGAAGATCATTGTTGATTCAATCAAAGATCAACTTATACCACAAGTGTCTTCCCTAAAGACACCGAAGATGTTTGATTCCTTGATCAAGCTATTTGAAGATAAGAAATTAAATCAGAAGATGGCTTTGAGAAAACAGTTGAAGAATGTGAAGATCTAGAATGCAGAACAACTTGAAGTGGTAGAAGAAGAATGTATGCCAGAAGTAAGTGATTACTTTCAACTCGACTAATAAGAAGAGAAGAAGAAGATGGGAGCAATTGAAGATCAAGCTCTCACCATTCAAAGAATATCCCTCAAGCGATGAGGAATATGAAAAAATCAATTCTTGAAGAACCTCTTATTCATCTTATCATTTGGATAAGAAATGATTATTTCATGAATGAAGAAGATGATAAAGAAGAATGATCAATATGGAGTCTACCCGCGAAACAAATAAAAGATAAGTATTCAGTTGCCATTTCATGATATTGTTTTGTTATACATTTGATTATATTCAGTTGATGTGTTATGCATGATAGATTGTTTACATTAATACTACTAATATGCATGTGATGGGTAAGTAGCTCATGGCGCTATACAACTCTCTAGTGCTACTTATCAAACCTCTTTGCTGACATATTGGATCAGTGCACAATCTCAATGATGTCATGGTAGAGATGGAAGGCATCTAGAAAGTTTCTCTGAGATATGGATGAATGTTGTATTGGATAAATAGTTGCATGATGCATAAGAATTTGTCATTATTCATATGTTTCATGAAATAGTTCTAACCATGAAACTGGTGCATTTGAATTGTAGGAAAGGTCCTGTACAACCTCGTATAAAAAAAGAAGGACGAGACTTGTTTCAAAGAACAAGTGATGACAATCCAATAAACATGAATCTGAAGCTCCCAGGGTCAGAGACACCATGACGGAAGAAAGAGCTTTAGAAAGTGGTAGATCCACCTCAAAGGATGAAGACCACCATGGGTATGAGAGATAACTCAAGATGAAGAAAAGAATGCTATAAAAGAAACTATGATCAAAGAATAATAGTTGATCATGGGGAATGATGTATATGATATGATTTCGAGACATAAAGGGAAGTACATAGTATCCTCCATATGGATCTACAAGAACAAGTGTACAAAGAAAGGTTCGTGATTTTCCTCAGAAAGAATAGACTATGACATGACATACTCTATTGAACAATATATATCAAGCATAGAACCACCTATATAGAATGAAGAAGGAAGATAATACTCCACTTCGGGGGGGGTGACTACAGAAGATATCTGATTCCGACACGGTACGACATGATGGACAACTTCTTAATGGATTGAGACTTTACCAAGAGTAAAGTGGGTTCCAACCTTCAAAGTTGAATGTAGAAGACTAGGATATGTTGATGATCTGACAAGACGAGCTCATGATGAAAGAATACTAGAATGATGTATGGGATATAGTTCCCAAACCAAAAGGAAGGAGTATTGTATCCTCCAAATGGATATACAAAATAGAGCATGCATTTGAATGAAGTATCGAGAAGTATAAAGAAAGATTTGTGGCCAGAGGTTTCTTTCAGAAAGAGGGAATTAATTCTAAAGAGACACTTACTCCAGGAAGTAAGGTACACTTCCTTCAAGACTATCATGGTAGTTTCTTCCATGGTGAAGTAAAGACAAGCCTTCCTTAATGGTATGATTGAGAAAGATTTTTTTCATCGAATAGTCACAAGGATTTGAAGTTGAAGCTAGATGGAATCACGTATGCAAGTTGAAGAAGGCCCTCTATGGCCTGAAGAAAGCTCCCAGAGCTTGGTGTGGAAGAATAGATAGTTTCTTGTCGAGCATGGGATTTACCAAGAGTAAAGTTGATCCTAACCTTTATCTCAAGGTTGTAGAAGATGAACTTGTCATCTTGTTATTATATGTGGATGACTTATCCTTGACAGGAAATGAGAAATAGGTCATGGAAAGCAAGAAGAAACTAGTAGAAGAATTTGAGATGAAAGACCTTGGGTTAATGCATTATTTCCTAGGTTTGGAAGTATGGAAAAGTTCAGAAGAAATCTTTCTCAACCAAGGAAAGTATGCGGTAGAGATATTGAAGAGATTCAATATGTTGGAATGCAAAGTCATGGCCACACCCATGGACTCCAACCTGAAGCTGTTAGCTAATGACTCATCAGAGTTAGTGGATATGACTCATTACAGACAGATCATTGGGTCATTAATGTACTTAAAAAATACCAGACCAGAAATTTGTTTTGCTTTGAACACCTTAAGTCAATATATTTTTCAACCAAGACGGGTTCACCTAGTAACTGCAAAACATGTGATGAGATATCTGAAAGGGACTATAGAGTTTGGTTTATATTATGATGGTAGCCATGAGTATAGATTGTAAGGCTACACAGATGCAGATTGGGGTGGAAGTATCTCAGACAAGAAAAGCACATTAGGTAGATGATTTTTTTGGGGGTCTGCTATGAGTTCATGGTTTAGCAGGAAACAGTCCAATTTTTCTCGTAGCATGGCTGAAGCAAGATACATAGCAGATTGCTCTGCTAAATTGTGAAGCCATATGGCTTCGGAAGCTGATATCAGGTCTCTTTGAACTGAAGATGGATACTACAATGATTCTATGTGATAACCAGAGTTGTGGTGATAGAGAACCCTGTGTTCCGTCGTAACACATAGAAATCCGGTATTTCTACATACGAGATAAGATGCAGATGATGATGTTTCAGTATTCCCATACTGAAGATATAGATGATGTTTCAGTATTTACATACTGTAGATGCAGATGATGGTGATTCTGTATTTCTATACTGAATATAGAGATGATGATGCTTTCAGTATTTATATACTGAAGACATAGATGATGATGCTTTCAGTATTCACATACTGGAGATACAGATAGTGATAGTTCAATATTCACATAATGAAGATGTAGATGATGATGGTTTGGTTGTTGATGTGCTAACGATGCCTCTGTCTCGAGTAAAGTTCGAACACTTTCGAGACAAGCTTGGTGAGGTTCGGAAGAACCTTCCTCGAAAGGGGGAGTAGTGATGTTGCAGTGGGATTGTATCATCCCTGGGCATCTACCCTAAATTCATCCGGTGACCTCGGTCCTCAAGAATTAAAAGGGATTGTATCATCCCGGGACATCTATCCAAAAGTGACCTGGTGACCTCGGTCCTCGAGAATGAAGAGGGATTGTATCATCCTGGGACATCTGTCCAAAATAGATCTGGTGAATTCAGTCTTCGTGAATGTGGTGGGATTGCATCATCCTTGAAATTCGGTTCAAAATGTATCTGGAGGTCTCAGCCCCCGTGAATGTTGTGGGATTGCATCATCCTTGAACTTCGGTTCAAAATGTATCCGGAGGTCTTGCTCCCCGTGAATGTGGCAGGATTGCATCATCCCTGAAATTTAGTTCAAAATGTATCCGGAGGTCTCGGCCCCCGTGAAAGTGGTTGATTGCATCATCCCTGAACCTCGGTTCAAAATGTATCAGGGGGTCTCGACCCCTGTGAAAGTGGTGGATTGCATCATCCCTGAACCTCGGTTCAAAATGTATCCGGAGGTCTCGGCCCCCGTGAAAGTGGTGGATTGCATCATCCCTGAACCTCGGTTCAAAATGTATCCGGAGGTCTCGGCCCCCGTGAAAGTGGTGGATTGCATCATCCCTGAACCTCGGTTCAAAATGTATCCGGATGTCTTGGCCCCTATGAAAGTGGTAGGATTGCATCATCCCTGAACCTCGATTCAAAATGTATCCAGAGATCTCGGTCCCCGTGAATGTGGTAGGATTGTATCATCCTTGAACTTCGATTCAGAACAGATCCGGTGACTTCGGTACTCAAGAACGTGTGTTGATCCCGTATTTCCTAGAGGAAGGATTGTCTGAGTTCCACATCTGTGTTGATCCCGTAATTCCAAAAGGAAGGATCGTTAGTAACTCTGTAAAAACCTAAATCCTGTAATTCTGAAAGGAAGGATCATTCAATTGATCCCATAATTCCAATAGGAAGGATTGTTTGAGTTCCACAGATGTGTTGATCCCGTAATTCCAATAGGAAGGATTGTCTGAGTTCCACATATGTGTTGATCCCCTAATTCCAAAAGGAAGGATCATTAGTAACTCCGTAAAGACCTAAATCCCATAATTTCGAAAGGAAGGATCATTGAATTGATCCCGTAATTCCAATAGGAAGGATTGTCTGAGTTCCATAGATGTGTTGATCCCGTAATTCCAATAGGAAGGATTGTCTGAGTTCCATAGATGTGTTGATCCCGTAATTCCAATAGGAAGGATTGTATGAGTTCCACAAATGTGTTGATCCCATAATTCCGAAAGGAAGGATCGTTAGTAACTTCGTAAATACCTAAATCCCGTAATTCTGAAAGGAAGGATCATTAGTAACTCCGTAAATACCTAAATCCCATAATTCCGAAAGGAAGGATCATTGGTAACTCCGTAAAGACCTAAATCTCGTAATTCCGAAAGGAAGGATCATGTTGATGTTTTGATGATGTTGATGTTTTTATGATGATGATGACATACTGATCGAAAGATCAGTGTATGATGATGATGATGTACTAATCGAAATATTAGAGTATGATGATGATTACGATGTACTGATCGAAAGATTAGAGTGTGATGATGATGATGTACTGATCAAAAGATCAGAGCATGATGATGATGTACTGATCGAAATATTAGAGTATGATGATGATGATGTACTGATCAGAGTATGACGATGATGATGTTTTGATCGAAAGATCAGAGTATGATGATGATAACGTACTGATCAAATGATCAGTATGTGATGATGACGACGTACTGATCAAAACATCAGAATATCATGATGATGATGCTGTTTGAGAATTGAAGTATGATTATGGTACTGATCACGATGTTACCGATCAGTTTGCTGATCGAAAGAACAAAATGCTGAAGAAGTTGTTGCTGATCGAAAGATCAAAGTACTGAAGATGTTGCTGATCGAAATGTTGAAGATGTTGCTGATCGAAATGTTTAAGATGTTGTTTCTGATCGAAAGATCAAAGTGCTGAAGATGTTGCTAATCAAAATGCTGAAGATATTGTTGCTGATCGAAAGGTCAAAATGCTGAAGATGTTGCTGATTGAAAGGTCAAAGTGCTGAAGATGTTGCTGCTGATTGAAAGGTCTAAGTGCTAAAGATGTTGTTGTTCGAAAGGTCAAAGTGCTGAAGATGTTGTTGAAGGTGTTGCTGATCAAAAGGTCAAAAGATGTTGATGCTGATCAAAGAGTTGTTGTCGTTGAAAATTGAAGATGAAGACTATATGATGTTGAAAATCTTCCAATGATTTATAGATGTGTTTCCTTGATGATGTTGATGATGTCCTCTCCTACTATTTTTGTTGTTGTTGTAGAATAACCTTCTCGTTAAGGGGGAGTGTTGAAATATTGTAACTTCGAAGAATATTCTATATGTATCTTTTGTGTTCCCCGATGGTCCTACTGGGAGAACCACTTGTATTATCTTGTACCCCGATGCTTCTAATCAAAATAACTAATAAGAGTCATGAGGTTGTCCCCTCTAATTGTAAAGGTGGGTCATTAGCACCCCAGTGTGGTTAATTGATCCTACATGTGTAACTCAAGCCTACATGATTAACTCGATCCTACATGTCGGATGTGTTAATTGAAGTGAACAGATGAATATAAATAGAGGTGTAGCTCTCCTCATTGGTGACACACACACTCACTTGAGTAGCGCACTTGTGGAGGAGAGAAGTAGCTGGAGAAGGAGGAGGATCAGGTTTTTGATCTCCTTGCTGGTTTTATCTTTTACCTTTTTGGGGCATCTATATTGAGGAAGCTTTTGCTAGGTTTTTCCCTTTAGGATTTTCCCAGGATAAATATGTGTTGTTCTTGTGATGCTGTTTCTTTCAGTGATCCTATGTATATGCTTTTGTTATGAAAATGAAATGAAATACTGATGTCTTAGCTAAGCATATGAAAATTTAACAGATAATTCACATCAAATGAATTCAAGGAATTATGCAAAGATTTAGGGATTAAGAGGGAGTTGACCACTTGATATAATCCACAATAGAATGGGGTTGCAGAAAGAAAGAAGAGAAATATCATGGAAGATGAAAGGGCAATGCTTCATGATCAAGATCTTCTGAGGCATCTATGGACAGAAGTGAATAGAACAACTATGTATGTACAAAACCGTACTCCACATAGAGTTCTCGAGAAGAAGACATCTAAAGAAGTATTTTTTGGCAAGAAACTAGAAGTCAGTCATCTCAGAATATTTGGTTTTCCAGTGTACATACACATTACAAAACAAAAGAGGACAAAGTTAGATCCTTCAGGAAGGAAGGGTATATTTGTGGGAGACTCTGAAAGCTTGAAGGATTACAGAATATACTTCCCAGGATTGAGGAATATTGACATCAGCAGGGACATAACATTTGACGAAGACTTGGCTTACAACAAATCCAAAAAGAGACCTATTGAAGAACCTATAGAAACAGAAGTACCTAGAATTCATGACACAACCATGAACGAAGCAATTCCAGAAGAAGATCAAGAAATAGATGAATATCAAGAACCTGTAGATCCACCTCACGAGAAGAATCCTCACAAGAGGAAACTTGCTTGGGTATGAGAAGCTATCCAAGGTGCATAAAGATATGGGGCTCGAGAAGAGATACGCAGAGAAAGGAAAAGAACTAGGTCCTGCTTCGGTTATGTAGCCCTATTATGTGACTTCATTGATAATGAGCCTTCCAACTATGAAGAAGCGACATAAAAGAAAGAATGGAAGGATTCTATGATCGAAGAGTATCAATCGATCATGAAGAATGATGTTTGGGATGTTTCCCCAAGATTAGAGGGGATGCATGTTGTGATTTTCAAATGGATCTATAATATCAAGCATGTTGCAGATGGTAGCATAGAGAAATATAAAGAAATATTTGTGGCTCATGGTTTCTCCCAAAAAGAAGGAATAGATTATGAAGAAACTTTTTCTCCCATAGCCAGTTATACTTTCATCAGATCAGTACTTGCTTTAGCGCAGTAATGAAGTGAAAAGTACACCAGATGGATGTCAAGACAACTTTCTTGAATGGTGTAGTAAAAGAGGAAGTATATGTGGAGCAGCCACTCATTTTGGAGGAAGTAAGTTAAAGAAAGCCTTGTATGGTTTGAAACATGCACCCAGGACATGGTATGGAAGAATTGACAACTTTCCATCTAGTTTGGGCTTTACCAAGAGTAAAGCAGATTCCAACCTTTACTATAAGGTTGAAGAAGGCAAACCACTGATACTCCCACTGTATGTAGATGATCTATTTGTAATAGGTTAGGATGGGTTGACTGCTGATACAAAGAGGAAGATTGCTGTCAAGTTCGAAATGAAGCACTTGGGTATGATGCACTATTTTCTAGGCATGGAGGTGTGGCAGAATGCAGATGGAATTTCCTTGGGACAAGGGAAGTATGCAATAGAGATCTTGAAAAGGTTCGGGATGATGGACTGCAAATCCATGACCACACCTATGGCATCGAACCTGAATCTATTGAGTGATGCTTCATCAGAAGCAGTTGATGCTACGATGTATCATCATATGATTGGGTCCTTAATGTACCTAATGAATACGAGACCAGAAATTTTCTTTGCTGTGAACACATTGAGCCAGTTCCTGACAGATCTCAGACATGTTCACTTTATTGTTGCAAAGCATATTCTGAGGTACCTAAAGGGTAAAGTTAATTATGGGCTCAAGTATGAGGCAAATCAGAAGATTAACCTAAAAGGTTATGTTGATTCGGATTGGGCAAGAAGTTCCATTGATAGAAAGAGCTCTTAAGGGTGTTTCTTCAGTATGGGATCAGGTGTGATCTCCTGTTTTAGCAGGGAACAATCATGTGTGGCACTGAGTACATCTGAAGCAGAGTATGTTGTAGCTTGTTCGGCTAGCTGTGAGGATGTGTGGTTGAGAAAGCTACTGTCTGATTTATTTTATCTGAGTACATCTAATTTATTTATATTGTGACAACCAGAGTTGTGTGAAGCTGTTGGAGAACCCAACGTTCCATGACAAGTCAAAGCATATCGAGATCAAGTATCACTATATTAGGGCTATGGTGCAGAGAGGAGTAGTGAAGCTCTAGTATGTTGTGATGGATGAGAAAATAGATGATGTACTAACCAAACCATTAGAAAGAGTAAATTTTGAATACTTCAGGGAGAAACTTGATGTTCTCCAAGTCGAGGTTCCCTCCAAAGGGAATTGATGTGTCCGTTGGCCTTTCTAACATGGGGGAAGGTTGAGCGTCACATGGTCAGATGTAAGTGTAGAGATGCTCTGATGTGATTGTGGGTTGTGTTACCACATGATCAGTGCATAGATATTTAGATGTGATTATGGGATGTGTTCCCACATGATCAGTGCAGAGCCATTCTGATGTGTTTGAGGGATATGTTCCTAGATGATCAGATATAAGTGCAGAGATGCTCTAATGTGATTGTGGGTTGTGTTATGACATGACCATATTTTGATGTGATTGTGGGATGTGTTCTCACATTATTAGTGTATATCCATTCTGATGTGATTGATGGATGTGTTCCCACATGATCGGATGTAATTGCAGCGCCTTTTCTGACATGATGAGGTCGGATGTAAGTGCAGATCCTTTCTGACATGATGAGGTCAGATGTAAGTGCAGCGCCTTTCTGCATGATGAGATCGGATGTAAGTGCAGAGCCTTTCTGACATTATGAGGTTGGATGTAAGTGCAACACCTTTCTGACAAGATGAGGTCAGATGTAAGTGCAAATCCTTTCTGACATGATGAGGTCGGATGTAAGTGCAGAGCCTTTCTGACATGATGAGGTTGGATGTGTTGAAATATTGTAACTTCGAAAAATATTCTATATGTATCTTTTTTGGTCCCCGATGGTCCTATCAGGAGAACCACTTGTCTTACATTGTACCCCGATGCTCCTAATTGGAAGATCTAATAAGAGTCATGAGGTAGTCCCCTCTAATTGTAAAGGTGGGTCATTAGCACCCCAGTGTGGTTACTTGAGCCTACATGTGTAACTCGAGCCGACATGATTTAACTCGAGCCTACATGTCAAATGAGTTAACTTAAGTGAACGGATGATTATAAATAGAGGTGTAGTGCTCCTCATTTGGGACACACACACTCTCACTTGTATAGCGCATTAGTGGAGAAGAGAAGTAGTTGGAGAAGGAGGAGGATCAAGCTTTGATCTCCTTGCTGGTTTTATCTTTTATCCTTTTGGGCATCTATATTGAGGAAGATTTTGCTGGGTTTTTCCCTTCAGGGTTTTCCCAGGATAAGTCTTTGTGTTCTTTTTTTATGGTTGTTCTTGTCTATCTTTCAGTGATCCTATTTATATGCTTTTGTCATGAAAATGAAATGAAATATTGATGTCTTAGCTAAGCATATGAAAAACTTAACATGGTATCAGAGCTAACCTGAAAAGAAGACATTGTGTAGCTACAGAATCTAGGGCTTCTTACTTTTTGGGTATCTCTCCACAATCCATCAGTAAAAGTATGCTAGGATGACTCTCCATTGAAGGGCGCATCTTTATGTCGAAGCAGAATTCGATTTCGAGCATTTTCAGTTTTCGATATGGAATTTAGGGCTTTCTACAGAAGAGGAATTTTTGAGTGAGACCAAAATATGATTTTTCTCCTCATCAAAACCGAATTTTAGAGACCTGGATCAAGAAATTTGGTTGGGTGAAACTCTGGGAAAGTCAAACCCTAGTTTGACCCCGAGCTAGAAAAACCCTAAATACTAAAACTGCTACGTGTTCATACATTCGCTATATTCCGATATTGGAGAAGGATCAGAAGCTAAAAATTTCAGGGGCCGAAGATAAAATCCGGATGAACAATGTCTCCAAAATTTATTCTTGGATTCGCTCTATTCCAGGAGATATGTTCTCTCCAAGTTAGGGTTCCAGCCTCTTCCAGAATTCATCCCTAAACAGGACACCTGGGGAGAATTGCAATATCTTGGGCTACAGAGGTCCAACTGGAATTATTGAAGATTTTTCAGAAAGGGAACGGAATTTAATTTCATTGTTTCTAAAATATTAGACTCAGAAGATGAACCAGTGACACGTGGCATGCCCTACAACTTCAGTATTCTGAACAATCATGTAACAGGTCACCTTCGGAAAAGGATCATAAATCCCAAATGGTGAAACCAATTCTGATGAAACCTATGGTGTTGGATCAAGGACATGTGAGGTTACCTCAGTAAAACATTTCAGACATAGAGGAGCATAAATTTCAGAGATATCACAGAAACAGTAACAGACATTTCTGTTGAAGAAATTGGAAAATTAGGGCTTCCTATTCCGGGAGCTTCCCTCCACTGTTTTCAGAAATGGAGTACATTGGACAGATCCATTTGAAGAGATATAGCCAATCAGATCTAAAATATTCCAAGTTTTTGAAATTAGGGTTTCTGTGACAAACCCTAGATCAACCAACTCCAGAACTAGGACAGACACCTCAAATCGGTAAGATCTAATTCTTTGTTATGTTCATTTGATGTTCTCATTTCAAAGTGATCTATGACATCAGCTTGATGATAAGTTTGGTGAAGTTGACAACTTCCAAGCCTAGAAGTATATGATCTCTCTGAAGAAAATGGATTGGACACCTACATGAGCATAGAGGTTCCAGTTTCAGAGGGAGATGAGGCTAGAAGCCTTTCTCAAGAAGAAATTGGTCAAATCCCAGAAGATCATTGATGATTCAGTTACGAATCAACTTGTACTACAAGTGTCTTTTCTAAAGACATCGATGAGGTTTGATTCCTTGACTAAGATATTTGAAGGGAAGAACATAGATCGGAATATGACCTTAAGAAATCAACTGAAGAATATGAAGATCTAGAATGCAGAGACCATGCAGTCATAAGGATCTCTCAAATCAAAAGACAACTTCAAGCGGGGAAAGAAGAAGTGAAGAATGCAGAAGTGGTGATGGCCACCTTCAATGGCTTTCCGGATCATGGAATTCATTCATTCAAGAAATGTGTTCCAGAAGGAAGTAGTTACTTTCAGTAGACTTTGGGAAGAAGAAGAAGCTCGTCTCTGAAGATCAATCTCTCATCTTCCAAAGAAGATCCCTCAATCAATGAGGAATATGAATATCTCAACTCTTGAAGAACTGCTTATCCACCTCAGCATTTGGATAAGAAACGATGCTATCATGAATGAAGAAGATGATGAAGCTGAAGACTCAAGAAGGAGTATA